>JAOXYI010714474.1:0-14240 GCA_028566495.1 Lithophaga antillarum
TTTATTTGTTTGAACTGATATCTTTGCGCTTGAGTAGATGACACAGAAAGGTCTAAACAATCAATTGTTAAGACATTTTTTGTGGAAGTAGGAACTGGTACGTTTGCAGTAGAGTATATGATACAGAATCGCCTTAACAATCAATTGTTAAGACAAAATTTAGAGTTTTAATTTTGTTTGTAGGAGCTGATACCTTTGTAGATAGATAATTGATACACAACCGCCTTAACAATCAATTGTTAAGAAAATTGAATGTGTTGATTTTATTTTGCAGTTAAGTAGATAATACAAAATTGCTTTAACAATCAATTGTTAAGACATCATTTGTGAAAGAAAGAAATGGTATGTTTGCAGAGCAGTATATGATACAGAATCGCCTTAACAATCAATTGTTAAGACATTTTAGAGTTTTAAATTTGTTTGTAGGAACTGATACCTTTGTAGACAGATAATTGATACAGAACCGCCTTAACAATCAATTGTTAACAAAATTGAATGTGTTGATTTTATTTTGCAGTTAAGTAGATGATGCAAAATTTTTTTAACAATCAATTGTTACGAAAATTGAAGGTGCTTTTT
The DNA here is from genome assembly GCA_028566495.1 of Lithophaga antillarum. Classification (NCBI taxonomy): domain Eukaryota; kingdom Metazoa; phylum Mollusca; class Bivalvia; order Mytilida; family Mytilidae; genus Lithophaga; species Lithophaga antillarum. Next base: position 580 of record JAOXYI010714474.1, read on the forward strand.
TGTTCGCAAGAAATTATATCTTTGCAGCTGAGCAGATAATACAAAGAATTTTGTTTGAATGTGCTGATTTTGTTTGTATGATCTTTCAGTTGACACCGCCCTAACAATTAATTGTTAAGAATAAATATATTGATTTTATTTATTAGAAATTATATATCTTTCCATTTGCCTAAATTTAGTTTATGGGGATTCGTTTTTCAGATATTGTGAAAAGGTTGTCTGTTATATTGTTATTTTGATTTATGGTGTCTTTACCATAGTGTTTTTATGATTTCTTATTTTCCCTCTCAGTCGAACTTTAAAATATTGCAATTTGACCACATGGAAATGGTCAAATGCAATTGGAAGCTGTTAATTGTTTTTATTGAAACATTCAACATTTAATTGAAACTTGTTGTAAGGTGACCCATAACCTATTGTATTGTCGGCCATCAATAAATTTTATATTAAAGCCATGATTATTAATGCCAAATATGCCTAAGTTATCTTTGGTCTATTCAAATAACCGAGGAAAAAATAAGTGCACGCTATTATGTATTGTATTTGTACAATTAGGCGTCAGTAAATTTCTTCCGAAAGGCTGCTTCTGGTTAGGATACAAAATACGGTGTTTTCTGTGACCTTCAAACAAAACCAAAATTTAAACAAAGATGCATCTTAATTTTGTAAAACTGTTACTGGTTGATAGACAACCTTACATTTTCCAGGTCAATTAATTATATTCGGACACTCAACATTTTTTCTGACATTTACTTATGACACATTTAAAATGAATTCATTGTAGTATTTCATTAAGTTCAGAATAATTTTCATGATCCTTGAATGACATGCACCCATGAAAACAATTACATGTGAATCTACATTTCCTCCATATCAGTTTCAAAAAACACTGTAAAATACACCGGTTGTTATGTAAAATCTTTTTTCCAGCATGATAGGGTATGAAAAAATCCGAAGCAGTCCCTTAAGATGTTAACTTCGTATCGATAAAAATCGGACAGTTTGTGTAGCAGAATGAATAAAAAATAATCCACGACCGCCACCAGGCGCGCGTGGATTATTATTGTCGAATCTCTAGTTTGTCGGTTATGCTCTTGCTTAATCCAGTTCGTAAAAATTTCATAATAATTTCATAATCTCGCAATAACGCAAAATTTTCTCGTAATAACAAATATTATCTCGGTATAATGCCAAACAATCTGTGGCGCTCATAAGCTTACGTAGATATGAATTACCCCTATACTTGAAGTGAAACTTGAACAACCACAATATTGGTTCAACGAGATATCGAATAGGGCACTTATAAAAAAGGGAGGGAAAAAGGAAAAGGAAAAAACAGAAAAAGAAATATTGAAAGTAGCCCGAAAGACTTCACTATGATTTATAAGATGACTGAAGAAAAGACGAATAGAGCAGCCCTGTTTTTTTCGAGAGACATGGATAAGTCTATGTTTGACTTCAGAATTCGGAATTTACTCGATTTTTAATTCTGGATATCAGCTAAAAAGTTTAACTGGAACGTGGAAAAAGTATAATTATACCATTTGAAGTTTGGAATTTTTTATTAATTACTTTAATTGGTGCAAGCAGCTTGCTAAGAATTTTTAGATCTGTCTATTGGAAATCTCATATACGGAATTCGACATTAAAAAATTGATAAAAAAGAAAGAATATGTATTAACAGTTGTATTAATACTTTTGTAATTGGAAAAACCATCCATTTACCCTTAAATATTAGGGGAAACCTTGGGTGGGGTTCAATTTATCATTTTTGCAATTGGTCATGGCGGTAAGGGTAGGATCGAAATTAGGCTGCTTTGATGGCAGATGGCTTGCTTTACTAAGCAATCCATTTGGCACAATTTTGCGAATATTTTGCGAAGAGGACTAGTCTTGCGATTACCGTTTTTTTCCAAGGATCTGCGAGGTTCAACTAGTTTCTATGCTTAATTCCAGTAAATTATTGAAAACCAAACAGTATTTAGACGAAGTATACTGTAGAATGTAATTAGGGAGCCTAGCTAGATATTGCCTATTTAGGCAGCCCTATTCATTCGCTTTTAATACATTGAAATGTTAGTAAAACTTTCCACATCAGTTTTCTTGAAGGTAATTACAAATTACTATGAGCGCCAAACAAGCCAAAGTAAATGTCAGACTCGCACTTTATTGATCAATATCATTTCAGAAAGTTAATAATTTTATGAAAGAATCTTTCCTTGTTTTAAACATTTAAAATTAAAAAAAAAATGAACCGCTTTTTTCGACAAGAAAAGCAATATGACCTTGTATCATTTATTGCTTTAATCGATATATCGAGAATACAAACATTGTAGTAGAGTTCCCGAAATATGAGCGAAATTTTCTGACTACAATAAGGTACATGAACACACAATAAGGTACAATAAGGTACATATACAAAGTCATGTATACTAACATTCACCTAAATCCGAGTTAGAAAATGAAGAAATACATGATGCACCTGCTAAACAAAACGATTGAAGTATAGCAGTCGTAGGATTTGTGGTGTTGTACATAAATATAGATATACAACTGACTGGCTAACAGAAAGAGATCGAAACATTAGCATTTAACGTTCTATAAATTCCGACCTTGTGAAACATTGTTAGCCATCTCGCTAGGTCGTTGTATCATTTTGTATATATTTATATATAAACGACTAGAAAAATGAAAACTAAATTTTAACACACAAGTCATCTGAATTAATGCGCAACAAGTATAGTTATACCGATAAGTAGTACATTCTATAGTCTACTATTCATCGCGCCAATTTAATATTCAGTGATGTTAGAAATTGTGCTTTTTACGCAAGATTCTGCCACTTACATTGTGTATATTTGTACAAAAGTATTTATAGAGTGGGTTCCCGAAACATGGTGGGGAAGGTGGTGACGAAATTTTGTTTCTTCCCAAATGCGAGGTGTGTAATCTATGCAAGATAGACTCGACTTCACTTCCTTCCTATGTAATTAGACTCTCATCGATCAACTTGCAAGTGAGCCTACCCAACATGATATAGTTAAAAATGCTGAACGTGGCATTTATCGAAAATTTATTTAATTCAAAGACGTGTCAAACGACTTCTGCGATAAAATGTGAATTTGTCACTACATTAGGTCGCTAGTAGTTCGGGAAAAGTATAGTAGTCGGGAAAAGTAACAAATATTGTAATTGTTATTATAAATTTTGTGCTGTTCTTTGTGAATCTTGTTTAACGTCAAGTGAGCATTTTGTTTTTCAGTTATATCAAGGCGAGAACAAATCATATTGTGCAGTGCATATTTTGGCGTGAATATTGTTTGACATCAGGTGAGCAATTTTTCAGTTATATCATGGTTATAAATATATACTACTGATGATTTTTTTTCAAAGAATTGGAATATTAACGTAATATCAGGTCGAAGCCGTAGGTTGTGACTTGATATTGTGCTTATAATCCAATTCGAGTAAAGCAAATCGACAATAGTATTTTTATCGCTGGTTTGGGACGTCATAACAGAAAACTACAGTAATATGGTTTTGACATTAAAATAAAAAAACCTCAATAATATACTATTATCGAGTGTGTAGCGTGATAATAGAAATATTGGAGGAAACGAATAAATATCATTTAAGTAAAAAAGCGATAACAAATCATATAGTGCAAGGAACATTTTGGTAACTGCTTTAGCTAGACTAGCACGATGATCTAGATTTTATAGTGCTAGCTCATTGAAGTAACAGCTCGAAGTATACATGTTATCCCAATAGAACACATCATTCTGAATCCCGATGACCAGTCCTTTTCCTGTCTGGTTAATGCTGCGTGATTATCGCTGAAGCAGAATTTTACAAAGTGCTTAGTTTGTGCCGATCGGGATTCGAACCCAAATGCTCCACACTCCAAGTAAGCTCGCTATTCTGTACCAGTACATTGTTTATGAACTACTATATATACGGGCTAAATAAAAAGTATTGTTCGCACAAAGCTCGTGGGGAGGATTCAGTAATTTTACTGCAAAATATACAATAAAGTTTTTTGTTCTTTATATCTTGCTGGATCCCGAAACACAACAACGTATTAAAAAGGTGGAGGGTTGTTTTATAAGTTTTAAGCATAAAGAAAGGCTTCTAAAGATATGGTACAGATCTAGTGAACGCCACCTAATTATACAATCAGCAATACTACTGAACAGGAGGGATCTATCAACGTCCATCATCAAAGATACTTGGCACAGAATCTATTCTGCGTTTTTAACTATATAACCATACAGTCAAAGAGAAATTCTATTGCGAAATAAAGGAAAAGCTGAAAGAAATGAAAAATGTAATCAGCTACTCAAGGAAAATCCGGACTGAAAACATTAGACAAAAACAAAGTCTTATACAGATTTAAATACACATTCAAAATGAAAGAAATAAGGAGAGAGGTTTTAAGGGGATCGCTAAAAGGAATGAAGTCTCTTATTACTCAAAATCAAGCATGTAAATCTTGCCTGTTGTAAAATATTGTCGAAACATTCCAATGTAGGATCCTAGAAATGATACAAAACTTCACGTAAAAATGGATTCCAGTCACACACCGAATCCCTGTAAGTACACCAAACAGTGAAAAAAGCAGGGGTACAGTTAATTCGTTGCAGCTTCACTCATGTCGAATTGTGATTCTCAAAAAGAATTTGCTTCTCGCTTGTTGCAGTGTTAACATAGTCAATGTCATATAAATAAGTCTTCTAAAGTGTTTATTGTATTTTTATCAGATTTTTAGTTCCAAAATATATGCTGTAGTTTCTGGGCATGAGTTGTCCGTTTTCTGAGTCATAAATGTACCTTTCTTTTCTTTCTTTTACATGTGTAAATATGATGGTGCCCACTTATTTACAGATAACCATAGGTCCACAATGACTGTCTGTTTATGTCGTACTTAAAGACCAAAACTGTATTCAAATCTGTCGCTCAAATTTTCTTGCAATTTTGCATGTTAACAATATACATAAAGCTTTAGACGATATACACATTTTAATTTTCGGAAATTTGGGACCCTCTCCTGCAATCCCTTGCGTTTTATCGATAAGTAATTTTTGAAGGCACAAACAACTGACATTTATTTTATTTATTCTTTTTATAATGCTGAAATGATCAAAATGTATTGTTCGTTTGTAGAATGGTATAATATTAAAATTTTTTAACACTTCACTAATACTGTAAGTTCTCTTTTTAATTTTTTTTTCACACGAGATACATTCGAATTTGTCGACTTGAAAGAAAGGAATCGAGAGTTGCAGCGGGAAAGGCAACGTCATAGAACGTTGTCGTCACAATACCGTTGCGTTCCATTGTGCGCAGGAACAATACAGTGTTTGGTCTTCAATGCGGATCATCGAATCAAGACTCCTTAATCGTTTAACTTAATATTAACTAATATTTTGAAATATTTCAAACCAGCAAATGTCAGAGCACACTGAGTTCACTAATTTTTACTAAGCTGAAAGTTTCCTAACTAGCATTTGTTTGAACTAGTGCTAATCTGTACCAATGTGAAAACAAATCTGATATGGTGACATCTGCCGGCATCTCAGACATTTACCGGACAATGGAAAATTCTTAATCTCTTACAGACTTAACATTTCCGTAAATCGTACTTTCTCCTTCGGATCTTCTTAATAAAGTTTTTCTAAAATCTAGTTTTTCAAGAGAAAAATATTCCGTCGGTACTTACTTACACTGAATACATAAATATTTTAGAATTTTGTGTGTTTTGTGCGAGACCACACATTGAGATCCACAGTTTTTGTTAACTTTTGAATATTCATTATTACGCACTAAAGCAAACAAGTATTTGGCAGAAATGAGATACTTTCTTAAACCAGTTAAGAAATTCTAGTCCATTGTATAAACACCCCTTTTACTGTACATCTAAAAAAGGGAAGGAAGAAAGATGAAAACTCCGAGTTAAAAATGCAATTGAAACATATGCCATGGATACAAAGAATGTATCTAAGTGCAAAATTAAGATGTTTTCTTCTTTATTTTTGGATACGTTTATCGTCAAGCATATAAGTAAATTCGTTAAAAAACCGCTCCTACCATGGTGCATGATAAACCAGTAAGAAATAGTCACAATCGTACAACATAGCTATTGTTAACAAACTAATTTTTTAGAGAATCTGATAATCTCATGTTATTGTAATAGCATCTTTTAATGGATGGATGATGACGGACATACAAACAGACAGATGCACAGACGATCATCATACCGTAATATTCCAGTCATCTGTAAAAACCTTAAAATATTTTAAATGTATCTGATTGACCAAATTAGTTACTGTATCACAAATCAATTATTAACAAACGGAAAGACGGTTAAAGAGCAATAACTTCGAAATTAAAAAGGGACCCTCCTCTAGTCCGTTATAACAAGCTGTAACATTTAAAAAAAAGAAAAGAAATCCGGCGAATGAAACTCAAATTATCGTACAACATAGTAATTGTTAACAGACAAGTAAAAGGCAGTAACTCTGACACACAAAAAGTGAAAATCATCAAAAACGAAAGGGACCCTCCTCAGGTCTATTGCAACAAGCTGTAAAATTTTAAAAGAATCTGACGAATGGAACTCAAGTATTCATTGTTAAGAGAACTACGCACTGACAAACAGACGGACTAATGGACGTCGATAAAAAAAATTTCAATTAAGTCCAAGGAAAAGCTCATTACACAAAAAGCAATTGCTCATACTCATGTATTATGAACTGGTAAGATTTCGCCGTCAATCTGTATTTCCAATCCACAATATTGTCGGAAGAAGCGGCAATTTCTTACCACTGAAAAGGCATCATTAAATGACGTTGAATGCATAAACTAAAAAGGCGTGTACAAACTGCACACATTAACAACCAAATCTTGGCGTCCCCCAAAACCTTTCCCTTTGCTATCTTCCTTAATAAAAATATTTCTGGATCCATGCACGTGTTTTATTCTCGTACTATGTTCTGTTATCATAAGTATATGTACTTGTAAGATACGCTTCGCCTAACATCAGTGGAGTGCAGAGTTCATCAGTATTGATTCAGTTTATTATCATTATTATTATTATTATTATTTTGCTTTTGTTTGTTTGTTTGTTTATTTGTTTTTTAAGGGGGTGGTTTCTAAAATTCAAGGTCGGTATGTATATATGTTTTCAAGTTAAAACTGTCAGCCCGGTTTGATTTCACATCAATATTTGCTAATTTTGTTCATGATAAAATTTAATTTTCCTAGTAACCATTTAGATATCATTTTTCGTTTCCATGTGTTACTCCCTGTAAAGATTTCAAGTAAATATATATTTTACATAGAAATCAATGAGCGCATTTCAGATGGTATTTTTGCATAATTAGACCGTAGGGAATATTAGCCACATGTATATTTTAATTTGGTCTGGTCTGTATATGTGTGCAATGACGAATGTCTTAGACTTGTTGGGTATAAAGGTCAACGAGGAACTTAATGTTAAAATATACAGTTGCATAGATCCCACAAAAAATAATCCCTTAAAACATTTTTTTAAACTTTAGGCAAGAAAGTTGATTCTTACTGTTTTGTGTTTTCAAACAAAAGCATGAGAGATTAACATTCGAGAACTTCGTTCCAATTTGTAACATATAGTGTCATAATTTTGTGTAATTAAAAACTGTAGTGTTATATTAACTTTTTGATTTAATACCCAAAATTAAAAATGATGAAATGGTTTCTCTTTAAATTCTTAACTAAATAAACAAAGCTTCTCATTTAGCTATTTAATCCGCCATGCTATACAAAATTTACTTTACATATAGAGAGACATGTTATAATAGTGTTAACGTTAATGAGTATATTTAATTTAGCTCAAGTCTGCAGACAGAATAACGGAGTGATAATTCTGGCCTAACACTTTTCTGCGATTCCTAATCGTTTTCGTATGGTTTCTCCCAACGCTTTTCTGTCCAGTTTACCGCTATGAGTAGAAGGAAATGAGTCAAAGAATATAAACTTTTTCGGAACATAAAAATTTGCAAAAAAACTTTCGGCATACTTTCCTTTTTGTTTAGTAAGGAATTCTTTCAGTTCGTCCTCGGTCACGCTCTTTCCTGCCCTCAATAGTATCGCTGCGTATGCTTTTTGAAATGTCTGTTTATCATGAACAGGATAGACGTGAGCATTTGCCACAGACTTGTGGTCTTTCAGAATGCTCTCGATATAAGAAGGTGATACTAAATCATCTCCAATAATCATTATGTCTGATTTGCGCCCAGTTACTACAAGCCTTCCGTTTGGCTTTACAAAACCGACATCATCCGACTTGTACCATCCTGTTTCGTCACAACACTGTTCACTTTCCTCCTTGGCATTCAGATACCCAAGAAATCGATGTCTGCCACGGATATAAATTTCACCCGTCGTGCCAACAGGAACGATATCTCCTTTATTATTTACAATTTTAATCTCTATGCCATTCACTGGGTGTCCAACTTTATAATTTTCGTATTCATCGGGTGAAATAACGGATAAAGTGCAGATACCACCTATTTCTGTGCATCCATATGAAACTGAAAAAGTTCTTGCTTTCGTGCCAATTGTGTTTGCGCATACAGCATCAACAGGCTGTCCTGCCGTTGAAACAACCCTTAATGGAAATACCTTTAAGCCTGTTGTATTCCTGTGTATCAAATCCTGAATGCAAGGTGTAAGAAGAAAAGCAGAAACACAATTTTCTGCTTGTAATACACGAAGGAAGAATTTGTTGATTTCGTCGACAGATTTTAATGCAGTTATATCGGTTGCTGTCACACGAGTGGCCTTCATGACCAGACAAATTGATGGATAACTCCCTATCCAACTAAAAGGTTTGTCAAAATAAAATTTTTCACCTGGTTGAATTTTCAGTTCTTGTCCCCAGATGTACCCTATATGATACATATTTCTATGAGTGTGTGGTACTGCCTTTGCGAATCCAGTACTACCGGAAGTCAAGAAAATTGCACATATATCATCCGCTGAAATTTTTGGCAAAACAGATCTCGCATCTTGTCCAATTTCACAGAAGTCTTTAAGCTGTTTCGCAAAGTTTAAATCACAAGAGTCTATAAAAATTATGTTCCTTAATGTTGGAATCTTGCTACTGATTGGAGAATTTCCACTACTATCGAAGTTATCAATAAATTGTTTGCATATATCGATGTTAAAAGATTCTATAATTAGTACCGTGCAGTTTCCAACTCCATTTATGAGGTTTACGAAATCTTCACCCGTCGGATTTGCAAAAGAAAAGTGTAACGGTATCAATCCTGCCATTTGTGTTCCGAAAGTACAAATGAGCCATTCCGGACAATTCTTGGTTGCAATGGCGACTATGCTGTTTCTCTCAAATGCCAAGGTGGATAACCCTTTGGCAAATAATTCAGATTTAGTATAAAGTTCTGAGTATGTAACTGAAAATCGTTCTCCATTTGTTGTCCAGAAAATCACAGCGTCTTGGTTAGGAAGTCCCGATGCTATTTCCTTCAGTCTGTCTGGTAAAGATATGTAAGGAACGCTAAATCTCTCCGGAGAATATATGTAACTGTCAGACATTGCTTCTTCACCAAATGATATCTATAAGACGACAAAAGTAAAAAATTAAAGTTATTTATGCATTTAAATGTACCACTAAGTAAAGATTGCCTTTTTGTACTAGTTTTTATGTAAGTTCAAGTTACCGTATATTTTGGTCGAGTACATATGCACCAGTAACTAATTGTGTACAATTATTTTACAATTTCATGTTTACTCTTACCTTAGACGGAAATTCTGTTTATTTTCTAAACAACTGTTTTATCCTACAACTAAGTACAGGCTCATTTGGTCATAAACTGGCCCATTATTAGGGGAAAATCGTTAGATTCCGAAAGGGAGCCTGGCATGTTGGAGGAGGCCGAATGATTTATTTCGTCCCTAGATCTTGGATGACAAGCCATTTTTTCTAGTCAGCAAGGGCCGAATTATTTATCTTCAGTTTACGGAAAAAATTAAAAAGGGAAAAAAGATCTCTCAAAGCTATAGCACACATTTAGAAAATTACTTATTTTCCAAGTCGTGGAGACATATTGTTTCTTCTCATTTTTCCCAACCCTGATTATTTATTTCTTTATTCTACTCCTTCCCCCTTTCAGAATCTAATAAGTTGTCCCCTTAGAAGATAAAAATATTGCTGTTACTTTAGAAGATTTTCTTCATCAAAGCAGATTAAAATTTCGCGTTCCACGGCTTAAACATGTTAAACTCCTTGCCTTTATTTGCATAAACGCGAACAAAATTGTTGCGAATATTATTCAACATCTATTGTTGGTTGTGAGCAGGATTTTTACTTTTTGATGGTTTCTACATTTTATCTCGTGTTTAAATTTGAACGTTAAATGTTTGTACTCCGAAATTCCATTTGTTAATTTTGAATCTCCATGTAACTGTTGTGTTTAATACTAACTATGATATAACGCTTGGTCAGAACCGTCCAAGCAACATTACCGCCAAGTATGATTTCATTTGCCAGGATGATTCTGTCAGCATATTCTCATAAACGTTTTGTCAGCATATTCCCATAAGCGGTTCATTAGTTAGATCTGAAAAATCTCTAGTTAAGGAGTTAGGTGACTACAGTAATTTTTTTTCACAGCGTTAAAGTTTGAGATCTGTAAATATGCCAAAGGGGGTATTGCAATGACTGGAATTACCAACATTCAAAAATCGATAATAGACCAGGTGCTGATAACATGAAATATTTTTTCTGTCTATCACCATTGTTATTTTCGTGGATAAGCATGTCATATGATTTTGTTGGTGCTTCATTGTAAACCAGAAAACTCCGAAACGCGAAAAAGGTGTTTTTGTTGAACAGGTTTTATTTTCATGAAAATGAATTTTAATTATCAACATTGTTATTTTCGTGGAAAAAGCATGTCATATAATATTGTTGGTGCTTTAGTGTAGACCAGGTAGCTCTAACCTCGAAAAGGTGCTGGGGTAGAACGAACAACTGTACCTCGCTGTATTTTTCATTATATTTGGGTGGGGTACCAGTCCCATTTCATGTAATATTGCAAGCTGAGGATAAAAGATCCACGATGTGTGAAATCAAAATAACATTTACCCATGTTAACCTAACATGAAATTAAAGTTTCATCATTCCTATCCTGATTTCCTAAAAAAAAACATCAATATTAAATCGTCATCATCAATGAATTTGGGCATTTAGAACAAAAAAATGAGCTATAGAGCAATGTTCATTCGAATATGATAAAGATCAAGATTACGAAAAATTGTAAACAGCTGCGATAACAAACTTTTTTTTATTTTGAGTTAATTGTTTCATGTGATTTTTTATATGTCCCGTTTAAATAAAAGAATTTCTTATATTGTCTTTGAAATATGTTTCTTTTACAATGATCACATGAATGTATAAGCTACACCTTCAACCTTAGTTTATATATCGATTGCATATTTAATGTTTACGTGAATTTATTTATTATGAAAAGATATCGGATAAATGTATGAAGTATAAGGCGAAAGTCAAGTAAAGGAATAGCGCTTTTATTGCTGTTCTATATCTTTAAGTCACAGTAAGGCCTTCAGCAATGAGCCATTATACCAATACTTTACTTTCAGTTCGAGACGCCTCCCTAGCGTCGACATGAGCGGTAGTATTTGCTAGATGCCGACAAACGCTACATGTGGTATTTTTGTCATTCCCACGGATCGAAGGTTATCAACAAGTTACCGAATAAAAGGTGAAGTAATCTTACGAATACTGTCATCATATGCTCGACACTAGACAATAAAAAACGAAATATTTTACATACAATCAATCTCAGAGCTTCCATCAAGATAAATGTAAAACTTCTTTAACATTTATCTTCATCAAAATTTTACGAACATTAAAGAGGAATCATATAATTACCTACCTGGTTCTACAATATGGGCTTCATCAAAAACTGGAGAAAGATGACAACAGTGATAATTGTATTGAATACCAATTTCACTAGTTTTGAATCTTTTGAACAAAACTCTAAAAAAAATTAAAAATAGTCAAGCATTTAGTTCAGATAATAGTTACAAAAATATTATTTACAGACATCAGACTGAAGAAAAAAATTTCAAAGGCATTAAAAGAAAAGTTCGAAAACATCAACACTTAAACACAATAGCAATTATGTATACTTTTAACAGAGATTAAGCCTTTGCCTTCTTTACAGTGAACTGCTTTGCTTTTCCAATTGACTCATTACTACTTCTTTTATCTTACTTATACATGTATACATGTATATTGATGTTTCATTTTCTATCATACGTGTACTAAGTGCTTTCTCTTTTACTTCTAAGAATTAAGTGAATTTTCTAATTTACAAAAAATGATAACTTGTTTATTAAGCACGGAGTGGGAGTACCGAAAAAGAAAAAAACAATAAAGCGAAATTCGAACAACAATTACAACAAGAGAACTATTAAAGCAAGGGACTCGCACAAAACAGGAAACTTAATCCTTAACAACACGAATTCCTATAAAAATTATACAAAAAACGAAAATAAAATGGAGTGAAATCAGATGCTACAGAAAGGTCAGCATTTTTTCCTCTAGAATACACCGGTATTTCAGACGTGGATACGATTCCTATTAAATTATTACACGAATACGTCATGATTCACATATTACAAAAAAGCCTCGTTTCCGGAATGTCTACATTGCTTCAGTGTAAAGACACACACACCTGAGTGTCAGAAAATTCAAACCTGCTTGTACGAGCACAAACATTTGTACGATAATAACCAAAAAAAAAAAAAAAAAATGATAGAATAAAAAATAAAAATGTAAATAAATAAAATAACAGGAAAAGTGTTCCAATATCCCCCCGCATGTTTATTTTAACACAACAGACATTATTCCATCTTGTAGTTAATGTTTAAAGAGGAAAGAAAGTCCAGCCATATTTCAATAATACTGAAATTAACTACTTATTATACTACAAAAATATTCACGTAAAACTCCTCGATAAATATTGTAACAAGACTCATTTTCAAAATTCACGCGATATACATTTGTACATTTGTATTGTTAAAGTATAGTTCCTCTATAAATTTAATTCGACTGCATGAAGAGATGGCATCGGCAAACGGCTTAGAAGGCCATTTTGCCTATTGTTTTTGCCCAAGTTTCTCACCGGCTGTAACTCCTATAAAAATTTTCGGACACGACATATTTTCGAACTTCAAGGGGAAGCAGTCAATAAAAGCCTTGGTATAAATTTTATTTAAACCCAATTAAAAAATGCTAGAGTGCTTACAACACCCAAGTTTTTCAAGGGCACATAACTCTTACAAAATATTTCAAAGTCGATTGAGATATTGTTAAGGTAAAGCCTTTGTATAAATTTCATTTACATCCATTAAGAAACGACAACAGTAGAATGTTTACAAGGTCATTTTGCCTATTTTTGAAGTACTATATTCAGTCGTCTTACAGTTGCGACCAGTTCTAACCTCTCATAGAAATTGTCAGGAAAAGCTGTCATGGAACTATTCTAAACTGTCCTTGAGCAGCTCTCCTCTAGAGCTGTTCTGGCTAGAAATTGTTCTAGAGGAGAGCTGCTCTAGTTAGAAATTGTTCTAGA
>JAOXYI010714582.1:0-14237 GCA_028566495.1 Lithophaga antillarum
CTGTCTTAATACTATGATCTTGAAAACTGTAAGTAACATCAGCGACGAACAGCGATAAAGTAACGAGTATGGAAATTGCCTCTGTATAAGAAAGAAGTATAGTTTATCAGGAAATATGTATGAAAAAAATATTCGAAAAGGAACGTTTACAGTAGCAATTAAATGAGCGACATGCAATATTATATAATACGATAACTGAAAAAAGATTCATTTTAATATACCTTCCAGACAATCCCAACAAAATTCTACAAGTAGCTAAAGGAAGTATGTATAGGTTGTTGAGATTGAAGCGGGAAATAAAGGTAGACAGTAAGCAGTAGGCAGTAAGCAGTAAGCAGTGAGCTGTCGTCTATGGGATGTTGTAAGATGGCAGTAGACAGTAGACAGTAAGCAGTAAGCAGTGAGCTGTCGTCTATGGGATGTTGTAAGATGGCAGTAGACAGTAGACAGTAGGCAGTAAACAGTAAGCAGTTGGCAGTAGGCTGTCGTCTATGGAATTCCGTATCTTTTAACTCATTTAAAAAGGTTTTTATTTCACTGTCTGTCTTACCACTTTTAAGGTTCTCAAGTGCTTTGATTGCATGGTCAACAGAGACTTCAACAGAAACAATATCTAAATCAGTTTTCTGAGATCCTAAGCAAAGGTCGGTAATAATTAACAGAATGTCCATTAAGTAAGTTACGGAAATGAAATCCAAGTTGGTCAACTATTTAACAGTACCCCTTTGCTTTATGTTCTTTGTCAGTACTTTTACGGTTGTTATGTTAGAGTACCGACCTGGCAAAAGTTAAACGCCCAGCCGTCAGATAGCTGTAAACACTCGACAGTCGAGTGTTCAGATAGCTAGCAAGTGGTCAAATTGACAGCTCGTTTTGAACACTCGTCAGCCCTTTTGAAAACTATGCGCCAGCTTTGTTTGACAGCTCAAAACAAATTTTTATCATTGGTAATCTCCCTTGCAAATAGTCAGACACTTGACCGGTTCCTAAAAGTTTTGAATTTTCGCTTGTAAATTGGATATATTAGTGCTGGACTTTATCATACATCAATCAAATGTATTTTGTCAACGGATGGTAGTGAGTTTTTAAGACTTTTTGCAATATGAACTTTGATTCTTCTATATAAAACATTGATAACACGTCACAACAAAAGTAAAAACAACTCACTAGGTTTTCTGAATTAGAAAATCTAACGGTCGATCGATCGATGTTCTCAAGTTGGACTTTGTACCCAAAGTTTTGCCGACGGTTATTTTCCTGTACAGACACTCTCTGCTTGAACATAACTTCTAAAAGCGAACTTTATAGTCAGTCATGTCATATATGGCCTTGTCACCGAACAGTCGTTCGATTCTAACTGATATTGAGAACTCTGTTAAAAACAAGTAGGCAAGAGTTCCTTTTGGCACCCCACCCTGTATCTCTATGCTTATGCCGTCAACCAAAGGGGTGCCATATGGAACTCTTTCCTCAAGTATACGGAAAAGGTCAGGAACATGTCTGCAATAGAACTCAAGTCTTTCTCTAAACATGAATGTATGAACAGAAATGATACGAGAGATGAAAGTGTTACTTCCGAGAATTAATCCCACGATAATTGAAGATGGTTGTTTACCAATATCGAACGCACTGAATAACGAGTGCCAGAGTCTACTATCAGCTTTGAAAAGGACTAGTGTGAAACAATTAATCAATATAGAAACAACAAAAGATCAGAACACCGTATCAAAAAATACAGATGAGACGGAAGATCTGCTGGATAATTTAGACAAAGAACTTTTTCTGTCTGACTCGTTTCAACAGTTAGCGATAAGTCAGCAACCATCACCTGAACCAAGTTATGAAATCCATCAAGCACCAATAGCTACTCAAACCACCGTCTTGGATACCGATGAAGATACAATCGTTAAGAATATTGTTCCTAAAAGCGATCCGCCTGAACAGATAAACACTGACAATAGCAAAAAAACAAAGAAAAATCGGGGATCCAGTAGGAAAAAAAATGAAGATAAAATAGAATGTATATGTGAAGAGCGGAAGATAAATATGAACATGATTCAGTGCAACTGGTGCATGGAATGGTACCATGAGGACTGTGTTGGAATTAAAGAGAAAGAAACAGTTAATTTTTGGATATGCCTAGAATGTCGACAACTACCGAAAACCGTACGAAACATCGAAAAACAGCTTAGCCCAGTGATTCAAAATAACAATGTGCTTAATAAAGAACTCAGAGAAAAAACTTTAGAACTTCAAAATTTGCAAGCCGAAAATGAACGATTAAGGGTGAAAATCACAAGCTGTAAATCTGTAACAGTGCCTTCGGAGGTAACTAGTAGGACTACTGACGAAACTGATACTAATGCAACAGAGGCTCACCATCTTCAAGAAACACAACAAAGAACTCCAGACGTCACAAAGAAGTCAAATGGTACGCTGCTAGCCTTTAGCTCCATTATTTGTGATATAGATACTAAAAACTTTAATCTCGATTTAAAACCAATTTGTGTACGCGGAGGAAAAGTGAGTGATATAACTAGCGAATTACTGAAATTTCCCACGGACACTAAATATGAAAATGTGATTCTTCAAGTTGGCAGTAATGACTGTACTAGCAAATGTTTTGACGAAGACTCTTTTAAAGATGACTATGTTAACCTTGTAAGTGTAGCCCAAATTATCAGTGATCAGGTTGTTGTCTCTGGACTATGTCCTAGACTTGACGATGTGAATGGAAATTGCCAAGGGAAACAGAATCTTGGAGAAAATTGCAAACGATGAAACTTGCCATTATATAGACAATGACTCCTGTTTTAGATTACTGAACGGTTCTGTAAACACCGCACTGTATAACAAAGATGGTATACATTTGAATTTTAATGGTACATGTAAGTTAGCTTTGAATCTTGAGATCAAACATAAAGAGAACAAATCAAACAAAACTGTACAACAGACAAGGTGTAAAACGCAATGAAAATTCTAAAGCCCGCTCTGTTCATTTGAACAGGGTCCATAGTACATCAGTTTACAATGTTCAGTCTAGAAATGGTGAAAAGCGGTCTCAAAATAGATACATGTATAAAAGGGTTAATGGTGACGTCAAGTGTTGGTATTGTGGTGAGACCAACCACACAGCTTCAGTTTGTAAACATGGCACAGCATTAAAATGCAATAACTGCCATGATTATGGTCATAAATCTAAAATGTGTCCAGTAGTTTAGGGAATTGGCCAAGAAAGGAGTGCCGTTGAAGGCGGTAGTTCAGTGAAATCTGGCAAATTGAAAAATAAATCACGGAAAAGAGGAGGTAAAAAATGCAGGGCTAGTGGTAAAGGTAAAAAGGTATTCTCAAAAATAACCATTTGATTTTCTGAATATCAGAGGTTTAGGTAGCAAAATCCACGAACTCAATAATCATCTTAGGTTAAACGACGTCTCAGTCCTTGGTATAGTAGAGTCATTCCTAAAAACGGATGATAGTCCCCCAAAGTTAGATAGTAACTACTCATGGATTGGCAAGTGTAGAAAATGTAACAGATCGAAGGGCGGAATTGGGCTATGCATATCGCAGAACGTAACTGTTCTCGATGAAAATTTATTGAATAGTAAGAATGATAAATTTGAAAGGTTATGGTCGCTCTGTAGAATTAACAATACAAAAACTGCAATCGGAGTAGTATACTTTCCGAACGATGGTTTAGAAAAAGATAAAACAGATGCACTGTTTTATGAACTCCTCGAAAATGTAACAGAATTTAGCTCCTCGGGTTATAATATAATTCTGATGGGCGATTTTAATGGACGGTGCATTGATCCGGTAAGAATGTAATTAAACAAGTATCCTCTTACAACGGTGAACGCCTCTTACAATTTCTTCAAGCAAGCGATCTTAACTTTGTGAATACCTTGGAGTGCTGTAACGGGCTATTTACTCGCATTTTAAACAATCAAAAGTCAACAATAGATTATAGTTTAATGTCAAAAGAATTGATTTCTAATGTTGACAAAGTTTTGATTGACGAAAAAGGTTAGTATGATATACATAGCGATCATGTAGTCATCAGTGTAAATCTTCTGTACAAGAGAGATGATAAGAAAAAGGTAAAAACGGGGGATCCGGTTTTAAAATGGCAAGTTAATGATAAAATTGACTGCGAAGTTTTTCGAAATTGTTTGGACAATGAATTTAAGGAAAATAACATTTTATCAAACCTTAATGATATAAATGTTATTTGGGATAGTTGGGTCAAAAATGTCAATAATGCGGCCAATAGTGCTATTGGGAAGATTAAACAGGTAGAAAACTATAGGACTTTTTGGGACAAAGAATTAGATGCACTCGTAAAGTCTAGAAAAATAGCGAATCGCATTAAACGTCTGCACGACAAATCAAGACCACACGACAGTGAGACGGAAAAACTGCTCACAGAAACTTATATGAAACGTAAAAAATTGTACAAGATGCAATTCAGAAAAAGTAAACGCTGATCGGATGGACAAATTTACGAAAAAATGTCTCTACTCAAGAAACAAAATGAAGGGTTTCTGGGATCTCTTAAGAGATAACAAGAAAAAATCAAACCCCACTCAGATAATAGATCCTCACGACAAAGACACGGTTATTGAGGATAAGCTCCAAATTAAAAACTGCTTGAGAGACTATTTTAGTGAAATTGGTAGTGATAATTACGTTAGCGAAACCCGTGGTAAAGAAGTTAGAAATTTCATTGAAAATATTGACAAAAACAAGATTCCTACTCAAAATATGTTCTTCTTGGAGGTGAATAGTAATAAAATAAAATAAAAGTCTAAAGTCCGGTAAGGCAACGGGCCTTGACGGATTACCAAACGAATTTCTAAAATTTGGCGGGAACATAATGATCTCGTCGCTAGTTGATTTATTTACTGCCGTGAATGATCTTGAGATAGTTCCATCAGAGTGGCATAAAGGTATCATTATACCTGTCCATAAGTCAGGATCATTATACGATCTAAATAACTATAGGGGCATAACCCTTACCTCTAACGTATATAAAATATATTCTAAAATCTTCTAGGAAACTATTATGTCTTACTTCGAAGATAAAAATATACTTGGTGAGTTTCAAGGCGCTTTTAGAAAAGATAGACGGATAGAGGATCACTTGTTCATCCTTCATGGTATTTGTTCCATTCGCAAATTTTCCAAACTTAAGACTTTTATTGCATTTCTCGATTTATCCAAAGCGTTCGACAGAGTCTGGAGGGACGGGCTTTTCTTTTTACTTTGGCAAAATGGGATTCAGGGTAAAGTTTGGCGAATGCTAAGGCAAATATATAAAAATGTGAGTAATAAAGTACTCTTTGGAAGCATGGAATCAGATTGGTTTGAACAAGAAAATGGAGTTAAACAGGGTTGTATTCTGTCCTCTGTACTTTTTCTATCTTGATGAAAGATTTAACTGATATGCTTGAGAATAAAAATATGGGAGTTTCGTTTGCTTCTCAATTAATTAATGCTCTGTTGTATGCTGATGATGTTGCATTATTAGCTGATTCGGAGCATGACTTACAACAAATGTTAAATGTAGCAGAGGCATTTGCCAGTAAATGGAATCTCAAATTTAATGCCACAAAGTCAAAAGTAATGATAATTGGACAACGCATTGATAAATCCAGGCAATGGAAACTTTGTGACGAGGTTATTTATGAAACCGATGAGTATAAATATCTGGGTTTCTATTTTTCACGTAATCTGAAACCGAACTTTCACATCAGTAAATACCTGAAAGAAAATGCTGAATCGAAAATCAATGCCATGATCAGAATTTTAGGGAAACATGGCATTTTTAATAGGGTAAGTTTTGGTAATGCTCTATCGAATTCTGTTATAAGGTCTTCTATTGCACATGGCTGTTCAGTATGGTTTCCCTCCTCAGTTGCTCAGAGTGAGTTTCTTGAAGGTATACAGTATCGTGCTGCGAAAGTTATTTTAAAAACGAAAATGAATGTCCCAAAGTCTGCTTTATTCATGGAACTAGGTTGGGAGCCTATAAACGCCTTCCTGGACAGACAGAGAATCTCTTTTTTCTCTCGTCTCTCAAAATTACCTAGCACAAGATTATGTAAGGTCATTTTCACTGAAGTGATTAAAAGAGAGACCTATATATGGCCGTATGCTAACTACATTAAATCATTGTTTGTAAATGTCGGCTTAGATCATTATTTCACGGAAACGGTTAACGTGAATACCTTCAACAGATTTGCTGGCATTGCAACTTGTATTCGGGAATTTGAAACCATACATTCTAAGTCAAGTCTTGAATTCTACAAAATCCACCAAGGAACTCAGCTGTAACTTAATAATACTGATGATTTTGAAGCTTCACGTCTTAAACTTTTAGCGAGAACAAACTGTTTGCCCATAAATGTTGTCCTTTCCCGAATGAATATGCATGATACAGGTTTGTGTGATGTATGCGACCTTGGAATAGAGGAGAATACCTTTCATTTTATATTTGAATGTCCCGCATACGAATGTCTTAGAACCGAAATATTCTCTTCTGTTGATAACCATTTGAAAGCTATGAATGTTCATCTCGACTTCAATGAACTTTCGCCTTTGAATAAATTACAACTCCTGATCGGTGACATTGGTCATAGTATGAACCAAAAACTAGGAATATTTTTCGACTTAAAAGGTAAATATATCTTGAAGACTTTTACGCATTTAAGATCAGAATATCTTAACAAATAGGTTTATGTCTCTTAGGCCGGATATGAGAACTGTTTTACATGTATATAATTTAAGGCCTTTTGGTTTTGATGATGATGCTCCTGTTTTGTAATTTTTTCTAAAGTTTTATGTATACTGTATACATTTCAAAAGCCTTGATGTTTTAGGTATCTTGTATTTTGTATTACGTATTTTTATATACACTATTAATGATTTTTAGGACTACCAGTGATGTTTTATATATTATTGGAATAACATCGATTTTAGATTTATTGGCTCAATTTTAAGATGTGTGCTGATGTTCAATTTTATATTTTTATTTACTGTCTTATGCTGTACATTGTAAACTGTTTATCTTACTATTGTGTATTGTTGGACGCAACCATTGCTACCCCGGCAGTGGTTGCCCCCGTTGTAAAGATGTAGATTCCTAATAAACATATATATATATATGTATATGTCAGATCGGCACGAAATGAGGAAAGTTAATAGAGGTCCGCCCATAGAATATTTCTGCAGTTTCAATCCAAGTTCAATCATAACAATATTTACTGAATAGAAGATTTCTAACATTTCAACCGATCAGAAAACGATGGTGAAGGTGGCCATATTGGATGTTAGATCAGTCGAAAATAAGACGAGTAAATAAAGGACTTATTTGAACATTTGTACCTGTTTTAGTCCAATCGGCCATAGTGGTTTCAGACAAGAAAATTTTTAACATTTCGACCAATTAAGACCCAAACTGCCGCATGGCGGCCATTGTGAGTATTAAACAAGCATGAAATGAGGAAACTTGATAGAAGACCACGCATAGAAATTTTCCCAAGTTTCAATCCCATACAAAAAGACTTTACATTACGACCAATCGGAAACTATAATACTGCATGGTCACCATATTGAACGTCGGCCCGCAGGAAACTTGGTATAGGACCATCCATAGATCATTTCAGCAATATTTTAGTTCAGTTGGTCCATTGGTTTCAGATAAGAAGATTTGTTTTAGTATTTCGACTAATCAGACAAAATAATGCCAGCGACTATATTGGATGTCGGATTGGCACAAAATAAAGAACCTTATAGAGGACCACCCGAAGATAATTTCTGCAAAGTTCTGCATGAGGAAACATGACAAAGAACCATACATACAGTAGATCATTTGTAAAGATTAATTCAATCGTTCAACTGGTTTCAGACAATACTGTTATGGTTTCAACCCATCGGAAACAGAAATACCCCGTGACTGCCATATTGGATGTCATACCAATAAAAATTAGGGAACTTGATGTTGACCACCCATAGATTATTTCTGCGAACTTTCAGTTCTATCAGTCGAGTAGCCTCAGACAAGATATTTAATATTATCACTAATCAGAAACCATGAGTGACGCCTTATTGCTGCCACACTGAACATCGGAGCGGCACGAAATGAAACTTGATAGGAGACCATCCAACGGTGGTTTCAGAAGATTTTTTACAAAGTAAGTTGAAATGTTACTAGAAAATTGATGGATTTTTGATTTGGTTTTTGTTTTTGCTTTTTCTATTCAATCACAAATTCAGTATGGTCCCAACCTGGTGAGGATTAAGAAGAATAAAGTTTTGTAAAATCTTGTCAAGATAGCTCAGTTTGTATGAACGACAAAATCAGGCAAATATATACCTTTCATGGAAAAATCCGGGATTTATGAACAACTGTTTGTTATTTATCTGCAGTTCAAATTTGTTCCCATTCTACAGTAGAGGGTAGAAGTTTTATTTTTTAAATAATTTTTATTTAATCTAGGATAGCGGATAGGAACGTAGTTTTGAAAACAACTAACAATAAACAATTACTGCCAGACTCAGTTTTATCTGGTCCGGTATTTAAAAAAAATGGTCTCAATAGGATTTTTGCCAAGTTATGCTTACTTTACATAGAAAGCAAATATAAGCTATAATAGATTGCACATTTTAACTTTACTTTAGTGTTTTCCTCACTAAGCTGATGTTAAAAGTTGGACATATAGGACATAGGTCGTCTCCGCTCATTCCTATTTATTCTAAATTAAATCGCAATGTTACAATGAAGCTTTAGGCCAATTGTATTGCATTTCTATTCCAGTACACAAGTTGCTAAATGATTTTCCTCATTTAAGCTTATTTTAAACGTTGAACCCTGCAACGTAGACTTCATTGGAATTCTTACCCGTTGTTACTGTATTTCTGTTGCTGATTCTTGCCAAATATTACTGTTTTTCTATTGTTCGTCCTGAGGATTTTGAAGGTTTTCCATTTCAAGCCTCTATTAAACTTTGGACCTGAAAGGCTTGGATCTAATTGACCTGGAGGCTTTACTTGTATAAATTTTAATTTTCATGACATAATCATGTTTATGCCAAATATTGCCTTTCTAATGCTGGTTCTGAAGAAGGATAATTTTGAAAATTTTCCTCCACTGAAGCCAGTGTTAAACTTTGGACCGTTTGGGCTTCGGGCCTAGGGACTAGGGCCTTCATTTGTTTAAAACTGACTTTCAGTGTCACAAGGATACTTCATGCGAAATTTTATTGCATTTTAATTTTTGAAACAAAAAACGATTTATGAAGATTTCTCCCCAGTTGAAGCCAAATATAAAACTTTGAACCACGGCAGTTGGGCCTTGTAGATCTTGGTGCTATATTCGGGAAAAAATGAATTTCAATGTCGCAATAATGCAGCATGTGGAAATGTTGCTGCATTTCTATTGCTGGTACTTAAGAATAAGTTTAAAAAAATATTTTCCCCAATAATTTTGAATCTCTATGACGACCATCTTGGATCAAGTCATCCGATATAAATTTGTCGGAAGACCTCCCAGGGACGATATGTTGCAAGTTTGGTTCAGTGGTCTGAAGAAGACTTTTAAAGCGATACCAATTCTATACCAATCAGAGGCAGACATCTTGGAAGACTGGTGGGGCTATCGGACACAAATTTGAAAATTTGACAAATCCCGCCAATATTGGTTCAATTTGGCCAAGTGGTTTCAGAAAAGCAGACGACGGAGGCTGAGTAATGCCAGTATGGTTCTTCGGATCAAGTGAGCAAAAATGAATAAGACAATGATTTTGTTATCTCGGTTTTAGTAACACAACGGTTACATAAAGCCATCAGCAATTTAACCGGACATGCTTAAGTTGTCGAATCATCTGGCTGAATACTTTTAACGGTAATGTATTTGACACGCGATCCTGGTCAAGCTTAAGTGAGACTTCAGTAGTTCATTTTTCCTTCAGATTATTCAAATTTAAGGAATTAGATGTAAAGAATCGAACAAATCAACTACTTTCCGCTTTACGACATAGATATTTTTATTCTGATTTTGGTGTGGAAATGTATAGGACAATGGTAATTGTCATCTCTGACTTGACAATTCTAAAATTTGAACTATCTATTTAAATGAGTTTATTGGCATGGGTCTACGCTAATAATGTCTGTAGGTGAAAATGACACCCATTTTTTAATATGTAAAAACTAATGATTTGACAAAAATTCGATTGTCACCATCATTTACTCTTTCATATGACAAGATGCTCTGACACTCTGTTGCCCGGATGTAAAGATAATTGAGCTTCATCGGTAATGATTATTCCGACCTAGATAACCTCTAAGTTTTTCTCTTTTGAATGTTTACCTGTTATCCTAAACAAAGAAATTCAGCATACCTCAACTGTGACACTTCTAATTCTGTGTACACAATATTGTTGTATTGAATGAAAATGATATGTTGTGAGAGGGAATATTGACTAAATGGTCGCATGATGAAGTGGTTTTAAATATAAATCTTGATTGTCGTTTCATATTTCATTAATTTTAGTTTGATTTAACAGAATGGAAGAATTATATTACTGAAAATATTATCAGATCTGATTAAATTCGAGAAATGACAAATCAAGAAAAAGACAGCGCAAGATGCCAATCAGATATCAGTGGTTATCTCCCTTCGAACTTCGGAAGAAAGTTACGAACGAAGTAAAACATTACAGCATATAAATTTGAATTAAATCATCATTTTTCAAGTATTTTAAGTGCTCTGTGTTTTCAAACACACTCGCTCGTGCGATTGACAAGAATTAACAAAGGTCTTCATAAAGTCTACATTTAATCATGCCAGTGCAGTTGTCTTAATTAAGATAGTATATTATTACAATCAGACTATAATTGCTGTTACACTGGTATTTCAACAGTTTCACCGTCTTGAAATATTTTCCTACGGAAGACAAGAATTTGATCAGTTTGGTTAATTGTGCCAGTGATAAAGTCAAATCCATCTTCAGTATAATTTCTGAACTGCATATATTTTTCAGCAATTTTCTATTTTTCATATATATATTATATATAAAATAGAAAATTGCTGAAAAATATATGCAGTTCAGAAATTATATTGAAGATGGATTTGACTTTATCACTGGCACAATTAATTATATATATGACGAATTTATACACCACTGTAAAGTTGAGTTTTTTTATCCTGTCTGTAAAACCAACAACTACATGCCATCTTTTTTTGTATCCTGGGGCATCCCCAAAAAGACAAAGTGTTGCGGCACATTTTAGACATATTCTGTTAGCCTATTTTCGCTGTATTGTATCGCAGTTTAGGTTCAGTTTTAATTACATACTTACAATATCACTGCAAAAAAATAAATTGGAACCCCTGGTCACAGATACGGAATATTCTTTCAGATAATTCGGATATCGGTTCGTTTGTGTGTGTTTACTTTCAGACCTAGTGATTTAATTAACTAAGATTTAAAACATTCTGCTACACGGACAAAAAGGGGTTTAAACGATAAAACAAATAAAATGAAATATACAGAATAAGAATTCTTTAATGCAGTTAGGAGATATCTGTATTGGAAATGGAAAAATGAAAGTTAGGATATATACAATTTCTTGCATAGATTTAAAAACGTCTTTGTAATTAATAATATAAAACAAAGGTTTTTTTCCTTAATTACTTTTCTTAGGAGGCGTCCTGGATTTTTTTCTTTTCTTTCTTTCCTTTTCTTTTTTTTTAAATAAATTATTGATTTCAATACTTCTTATGGTACAAAAAGTTTAGCCTCTGTAATCATATTTACGCTGTAGGAAAATGTTTCGGATCAAACTACATGTCGATAGTTATATTGCTATGTTCCCGGTTTTAAGGTCAATTTCGTCTTTACCCTGGACTGGAATATTGTACTAAAAGGAGAAAAATGTATCTTCCTATTAAGTTGCCACATACTGGATTAGATTTTTTGCCACATTATTTTCCATTTTCTTTGATTCTGTTCTTTGTTCTGTTTATATGGTGTTATTTTAAGTTTCTGCAAAAAAGCAATACATATAGTCTGTGTTTGTACTATAGGTAAGTGTTTTCTTATTCCTGTCCTCTCGTGCAGAAATGTATAAGCTGATAAAAATATACAAATTCTTTAAAAAGAAATAAGTCGATTCTACTTAAAATAATTAATGCCTCTTTTTTAATTTTCTGTCTACAAGTATATTATTGCAAAGTGACCACAAAAAATTACAGTGTAATCGCATACTTTATATAAAAATAACCGCATATATGATCGCAGACTGATTGCAAAATCTGACAGGGTCCATAGACACCTGTATGGTTGGTCTCATGTACATTCAGATAGGCTTTTTTCTTTGTACCAGTTCCGATGGTCCTCCCATTGATACTGTGAAAATAATCATCGTTATAATAACAATATGATTATGCAAATAGATCAGTGTGTTAAGACACACATGAAACTTAATGAAATTCTTTAGCTCAAACATCCACACAAAAGGAATGCATAAATTGGCCAAAAATACCTTCTCCTTGTCGATTTCAGCTGTGTTCACGTCGGATCTCCTACCAACGAAACAAATTATCTCCTAGGATACGCTGTAGAATATATGATTGTTTGGAGGAAGTAAGCACAATTAGTGTCACTATCAACTAAACTGTTGACACACAGTAGATGAGGCAAAAACGCAATTCTTTGTTAAAGTAGCCCATTATCATTAAATTGGTCCACACAAATATGGAAATAGCATTGCGCAAGCTATTTAGTTTTTCAATTAAAAGCGAACAGAAATTATCGAGATTTATATTGGAAAAAAAAACTGACAAAATGAATTACTGCTTAAAACATTAAAACTTTTTAACGTTGCAAACACACAGACACTGAAACAGACCAAATCCTACTGAACTTCCCGCTCTAGTTTAGTCAAAATTTTCAATACCTTCTTCGAAATCGTGTATGCAGTTCCAAATAACAAAGTGACTTTGAACTAATGGTTTCTTTTAAAAGTGGGATAATCTTAGTTAAGACAAAAGGATTATGCCTACTGTAACTGGCTTTTACAAAAATATCACCGTGCAAAAATAGTACTCTTTTGGTCCTAAAAAACGAAGTTATTATTTCTACCAATATACAACAAAACATTAGTAGTCTTAATTATGATTCATACCGATTTAATTTGAAAGATGATCACTATTATTCTTGTGGTTTTGTATGTGAAAATTGGCCATTTTTTCCCCTACACAATGTAGATTGCCTTGTATGATCATCTGAGAAGAAATATATTTTTTAACTCTCAGAATAGGTGGTGAAATTGAAATACCTGTTATTCTATACGGAAATGCGGATCTTTCACTGAATTAAAATAAGGATATTTTAATACAGTTCAAGTCTTCATTAAAAACACTAACAAATTTGGTAATTGTGCAGATTTCTACTCATTTTTTGTTTGATTTAACTTTTATTCGATGTATTTTCGTTCCTTAAATGTCATTTTGAATGAGGGGGAAGTCTTTGTCTTCCCTGTAAGACAGTTGCATATATGTATGTGTGTGTCTTTGTGTAGATGGATGTGTTTCGTTATGTTATAACAGTTCACTGTATACGTTGTAGTTGCTGCCGTGTACATGATTTGTTATTGAGTGTGCTTTAAATAATTGTCATAAGTTGTGCCAGTCCCAATTGCTAATATTTGGAGCAAAATAAAAAATATTTACTTTAAATACAGACCAAATATAATAATAATAATTCTTTTCCGCTGATATTCACCAAATATAATAATAATAATTCTTTTCCGCTGATATTCATCAAATGAAATTTGGGAATTGTCATCAGAGAATACCCTGAACTCTTTAAAAGAATAGAATAGGATTTTATATGAAAAACGGAAAAAAGCATGTTTACATTCAAGGCGAAAACAATGTAGCCTTGGTATCAACATAAAAATCAGCTCGTTTTGAAATACAAATCTGGAGTCTTGACATATATATTAGTATTCATATAAAATTACGGGAATTAAATTATTAACCAAGATATATTCAGATTATTCCTGATTTCAATATATACCGATAACCATCTACATTGAAAGAGTACTCGTATAAGAAGCAGTACAAAATGTATGTATGATTATTTTTCTGAGTATCATTATTATGTTATCGTGTCATTGGGTTCAGAAGTATCCATTTTTTATTTTTGTTCTTTTTTTTAATTTTTTTATAT
>JAOXYI010714691.1:0-14236 GCA_028566495.1 Lithophaga antillarum
TTGAAAGAGTGTTTGAAAACGAAAATATGCTGGTGTTGTAGATTGAAGTTTCTACTGTTTTACCTATTAATTTTGCAGTCATTTATCATGGTGCTTCTGTTTGTCACATTATTTCTGGAAACCACTGACTACCCCAGTGTTGCGTAATTTTTAAAGAACAAAACATCGAACGAACGTAATTTTTGTGAATTCTATTATTTTAATTTAAGATTTAACTAGGCAGTTGAATAAACGTCGCAGAAAAAATTAATAATGTACTTTTTGGTCAGTTGACAACAACAGTAAATAAAAAAATGACTTTTCTTATCTCTTTTAACTGGACAGTTGAATTCTTTTGTTCTCGTTTGACTTATTTTCTGCCTGTTCCGTGATTACATCGATTAAAAATATGTAATTGAGACATAACATTTTGCTTCAGGATTAAGGTATTTATTTTAAAGTATCGTGTAAAATATCAGAAAAATGTCACACTATTACAGCAAAAGAAATCTAGACAATACTGATAGAACATATAATGTAACTGGCGGATGTACATGACCTGTAATACCAAATGAGTAAAACATAATTTATGTTTGCAAGGCATGTGGCAGCGTTACAAAACTTCTCACTTCTCAACTTTTATTCGCGCACTGTTCTGCACGAAATGAAGTGTGGCTATTAAGCCAGTTATGCATTACAAGATATTTACTCGTATTAGATTAGATACACTGTATATACATGCAAAACTGACATATTTTCAGAATGGTTATCAATATCTATCTAAGCTTATCAAAAAGCATTTAAAACAGTTTATCAGCAACCACCTAGTAAAGATACATTGTACATATGAATTACTGCTCAATAACTCCTTTTAACTTAACTATTCTTCCATATCATTTACAGAACGAATTCTCTAATTTCAGTCATTTTTACGCCAGGTGCATACGAAATTAACCATGCCTTTAAACTGAATCAAGATTCAGAAAATGCCCATTTTTATATCAATAACGGTTGAGCATTTGGATATTTTATGTCCCTATATAAATGAATAGAGAATAAAATGCAGTTGTTATCACATGTATATAATAGAGAGGTCTGAAGATTTTGCATGAAGCACACATTATTTCATATATACCGCAACTATTTACAAATAACTACACGTAATTTAAAGAACCATTTAATAGACATATACATTTTAAATACATTTTTAACGGGGAAGGATAGAATTTTCATAAAAGTATGATAAGTATCCTATCCTTTAGATACGAAATGCGGTCTTATAAATGTAACACTTGAAAACTGAAAAATGATTACGAAATTTTTTTTCGCACAAAAAACTTATTAAGTCGTTATATATATAATTCCAGCTTATACAAAAAAAAAAGTTGAAAAATAATAATCCAATATGAAAATACTCATTCTTCATGTTTTATGAGTTTGGTCGTAAGCTAAATACAAGATGAATGATGTCACTTGTGCTAACTATTTTAAATGGTTAGTACAAGTGAAATTATTCATCTTGTAATGTGAATAAATTCACACATTGTTTTCTTTTTTTATGTAAAAGTATATTTCAAAAAAGATTGTCCAAATAATAAGTTTTCATACTTGTAATGTTCGATATATTTTGATAGGAGTTTGTCAAAATCCCGACAGTGTAAATTATCGAATTGTTAGGAAATAAAGATTACTTTATAATAATTTCAGATTTATTATTACCAATTTAAATCTGTTTGGACGAATTCTAGAATGTGTTTTCAAAGGATCATGATATTAATTTCAAGTTTATAAATTGGTAATTCAGAGCCACATTCCCCTCCCAAAATGATTGGGCTCTTAACTGGAATTCTGTAAAGAAAAGGTGTGGTGTATACTCTTTGTTCTCTATTTATCTTACTTACCCACAAATACCCATACTACCATCATTTGAACAATCAAATCTCAGACATTCCTTGTAGTCATAAGTTGTGCTGTTCAGTGCGAATACACGGTCCTTATACATACAGTTTTGCACATGACCTATGGAGTGAAAAGAAATTGGAAACTGCATTGTAAATCTGAAAATATCTTGTAGACTACTGAAATTGTTAAATGAATGATTTCAAGTATTTGAAAGGCGTATCTTTTGTATTTGGGAACATTGAATTTATGATGTGCAAGTGCATTCAAAACTTCACTGTGAAAGAATATGACGACTATTTTTGTTTTATATAAGATGGTCTTTTTTACAATTTCTGTATAGACCCTAATTTAAACGTATTTACGGAAAAATAATCGAAGCAACAGCTATACTCGCACATCCCTCTTCTATTTTGTCGAACTATGCATTAACCTTACAGAGAAAACCTTATTTTCCCTTTACATACAGCAATCATACTTTATGGAAAAATCACAGGTACTGTATTGGTACCTGTTACCCTAAAATTCCTTTTTCAGAGCGATCTGTCGACTGTTTTCCTTTTATACTGTAACTAAATGAAGAGATGATATGCTATAGTTCCAGTTGATTTGGCCCATAACAATATCCTGTTCATCTGTAAGCAACATTACTTTGACTGCTTGGTTAAGGAATTAGGTATAGACAATACACTTGGAAACCCAAACTTTACACCAACTACAATATCAAAGAAGGAGATCCTTGAATACCATAAGTCAATCTTATTCTCTTTTTACATCCGTGTCAAGGCTGATGACGTTGGT
Organism: Lithophaga antillarum; assembly: GCA_028566495.1. Lineage (NCBI taxonomy): Eukaryota > Metazoa > Mollusca > Bivalvia > Mytilida > Mytilidae > Lithophaga > Lithophaga antillarum. The sequence goes on from JAOXYI010714691.1 coordinate 2,680, forward strand.
GTCAAGGCTGGTGACGTTGATCTGCCTTTTCTTTATTGGATACCAAAATTACCTCCCCACAAAGCTTGTAACTTTGATTCTAACAGCAGTTATAGAAGACATCCAGAAGTACTGTGACAAGCTTACTCATGAAGTGGTGAGAATCAGATGTGAATCCTTCAAAATTCAAAAGATGTGTTGGAATGCATGAAATCTCGGTCCCCTTTTACTGTTTTAACAGCATTAAAACGTTTAATTTCTCTACTCATTACACCACAATTCCTCACGATAAACTAAAAACCTCGCCTCAAAAATTTAAATCATCTTGAATGACGATGTGAATTTCTGATCTAAGGAAGAGAAAAAGCTTATTTTATCAAGGAACACACGGACCCTAACAAAAAATAATCCGAGGTGGATATATTGTTAGGATCCTGGAATTTTTTAATAAACAATATCTTTTTTGAATTTGATTGAAATGTTTTCCAGCAGACAATCGGCATTCCAGTGGGCACTAACTGTGCACCACTCCTTGCCGATCTGTTCTTATATTCATATGACGCAGACTAGTTCATTACTCTGGGGCTTGTGTCCACTATAGCGACTTTCTAGATATAGGGCTATTACTGTCACGAAGCTACTCAATCAAGGCTATGTCAAACCCATCACTTTCATCACTTTGGAAATTTTATGATCGCCATCACGAGTTGGTCGACCATTATGGAGTGTCCGTATGGCAGATGATTACGGATATGCTCCAAGTATCGTAGTCATTATCCGTTCTCCATACCCGATTTACAGCTTATTACGCCTTTGCACACTGTGCAATACGACAGGTGTCACATGAGAAGAAGAACATGCTTACCTTCTGGAGCACCTGATGTCACTCCCAGTTTTCTTTTTCGTGGGGAGTTCGTATTGTGCAACTTTATGTTTATGTCTTAAGCTACGTATTGTGATGTCCGTTACGATTTCCGTGTAAGACGAGGTTTGGTTAGTAGTTTACTCCGTTTTGTTTGTAGAGAGTTGTTATTTTATGTTAAATATATTCTTTTAAGTGGCATGATGTCCAACACCATTTCCGCGTAAAAACGATGTTGCCGTTTCACAATATAAGACGAGTGTCACATGTGAGGTAGGACATGCTTACCCTTCTGAAGCACTTGATGTCACGCCCGGTTTTTATGGGAGTTCGTATTGTCCTAGCTTTAGTTTTCAGTGTTGTGTTTGTGTTCTACTTTCACGTTTGTGCTTGATCCTTTGTCGCTGACGGTCTTGTCTGGTCCTGTGGATATGTGATTAAGAACTTCTGTATTCTTTTCATTCAGTTTTATTGTTTAACAGATAATTTTATGTCCGTTGCAGAGTCCCTTTTTTTTCTTGGAAAGGGGGAGTGTTGTTTTGTTTTTGTTTTTTGTTTGAGTACTTTTTTTTACTTTACTGGGCCACATAATCAAATAGCAGAATTTATTTGTAGACGTTCTAAGACAAGCGGAGCCAGTTTAACCGATACACATAGCACAATATTCAAAACAGGCATAAAAGAATTTTAAAAACCTTCATAATACAGAAATAAGTTATTTCCAAAACATTTCGTTTTTCCCATGATGCAAAATTAAAAAAATACATTTCGTTGATGCGGCAAATAAAGCTCATAACGGCTGCAAATGTAGGCTCAGTACTCATTATCTACATTTGATTCCCATCTTTCTCTGCTGTTATTCCTTTGTACGCTACATGTACTCCCGTGAACTCCAAATACAGGACGGAATAAATATTTTCACTTCGTTCTTGGATTTATTCCGAGAAATGAAAACAGAGAACATACACAACGTTCTTGGTTTTATGATATACTCAGTAAATCATTATTCAACAGTAAATCTCCCAAACTTCGCAGCTTTCTGCATATGGGTGTAGATTTCTAAGTGTAACAGCTGATTCTTTTTAGTCTTGACCTAATTTTAAATCTTCTTCTTGATTGTTGATAAGTGTAGAGTTACAATCTTGTCTTTTTGGACGAGCTAGTCTCTGTATTCCAGTAAATGTTAGGCTTTTTGAGCTATAAATGTTGAACTGTAGAACTTTAAACGATCTATGAATCTTAATACAATTTCATCCTCAAAAATAAAACACTTTTCTGTAATAAAAAAAATCTTGAAATCGACGAGAAAATCTTTTATTGCAAATGAATTATATATAACAGGAAATGCTGTCGTTCCTTATATGAAATGAAGCCAAACGAAAACTTTGAACTTTCTGAAAGCACTTTATGCCAGGCTTGGTCGATGGTACAGAGGAAAAGAAGTTCAGTAGTAGCTGTTCTCATTGCTAAAGACCTTTAAGATCATGAGTAAGTTCACTTTCTACACGTAGTTGTTGGGTTCAAAATGAATTTTTGGTTTGTCTTTGATTCGTTATTAACATTTCTGGATAAATTGTTTTCAGTGAAACAATCTGATAGAGTTGATTAATTTTACCATTACAACAGCAGTAAACTTTTAATTTGAAGACTTGCAATCAGTTTTAATTCTCTAAATATTTTGTTTGAGTATGAAAATAAGCAGGCAAGCAGCAGCACAGTTTGTGCCAGTTGCATTTGGAAGGAAAAACACTGAACGCAGAGTCAAGCAAAGCCAATTTGAGTTGATAAAATATACAGGAAACAGTTTGAATTTCCCACGAAAAAAAGTTTGATGCCTACTCGAACTATATTTTTAGAACGCGAATTTTTATCGGCAATAATAGTGGTTGTCTTCAAAGCTCAATGCCTTGTCACCTTCCTATAAGTGTTCTCCCTCCGATTTTATATTTAAGTTGAACGTGCATCACTTGATACTGTGTGTACACGAAATATTTTGTCTCGGGATTGAAAAATTCCAAAAATTTTATTATAATGGTGCTTACGCTTTCAGGATCAATTTCTTAATACCGCGTACATTCACGAATTTCATACTAAGTTATAGTCCATTACTACTCCTACATGTATATGAAATTAATAACAGGATCAGCTATCAATGTCATGTTTATTGTGAAATTGATTACTATCAGGAAATCGTTTACAATAAATGTCAGATTAAATTGCAGTATATTTACCATGTTTACAATGGTGCACAGATGCACAAGCAATCAATTATTAAACCAGTGAAATATGAACTAAATGAAAAAGGTATATGTTCAGATGCTTTGCGCAATATGTATTCTGCGAAATCAAAAGTACAAAATGAATACTTTATATCATTTGATCGGAAACAAAATCCTTTGTTTTGTACTGAAGTCTGAGATAATGTGTTTTGAATTTCTGATCGGAAGGAAACATTAGCTATTTGTTCAATTGTTTCTACTTAAAGTTACATTGAAAAAGTTCAAAGCCATTTAGAAATGTAAATTACACCATTATAGATCGAAAAACTAATTTCAAACATGCAAAAATTAAGTGATGTTTGTTTCATGTCAGTTATAGAACAAACCAGAATCAAATTTCATCAACTATATAACTGAAAACAATTTAAAGATAGTATTACAACAAATATTGTATTCTTTACAGTTTAATACAGTCCGTCCCTACTGAACATTAAATTTATGCATTTCTTCAACACACATATATATGGACATCAGCAATTGCTCATCAAGTATTGGTTGTAGGCTTTGTTTTTATTGCATTTGCATTGTATGTAGAAGTATGTGAGAGTTTTCCAAATCATTTTGTTTAAATTAACTTTATCCTTGTTTGGAATAACTCTTTTTTCATTTCTAGCCTATATATAATGAGGAAGTGCTTTCATTGCAGAAAATATGCAAAGAGGAACAGTTGGATTTACCAAAGCTCAAAAATGGAGTTGTTGATATCATTTTGCATTCCTTTTGCGGCATGAGGCAACAACTAGATATGCATATTTTGATGCAAGCTTTAATTTGCTGTGGAAACGAAAAAAATCCCCCCCACCAAAAAAAAAGAAAAATGTTATGTTTCGCTGGTGTTCTGGTGGAATATTAAATATTCATGATTTTCATGCAGAGATTTTGCAGTGCTGAAAGTGTCTATTACAACACATGCATGTATAAAAACTACATGAAATTAACAGAATGCGGAATCAGTGTAGTATTTTATTGTGAAACTGATTACTATCAGGAAGTCATTTACAATAAATCAACTACAATGTATTGAACAATTATAAACACTTTCGTCCAATTAGTTTTTTATTTATAAATATTTCTGAAAAAGTCAAAAGGACAAATTGTATATTGCATTAACTGGAAAATACGATTCCTGATTTTGCAATGGGTATCTGAGATTATGTTTTGAATTAGATTGGAAGGAATCAATAGCTATCTGTTCAATTATTACTGATTAAAGTCACTTTGTTAAAATTTAAAACCATTTAGAAATGAAACTAACGCTAATTATAGATAGAAAATTCAATTTCACAAAGAAAAAAATAAGTCATGTTTTTTAAGTCAGTTGCAGAATAAGTCGAAACCAAAACCCCATTAACTCTTTTAACTGAAACCAATTTTAGGATAGTATTACTGTGTATAAAACTACTTTTGATACAGTTAGTCCGAATTGAGCGTTGCAATATCTGCATTAGTTGAAAGTGTTCAAAACAACAGGTGTGTATGGACATAAGTGACTTGTCACAAAAACAAAACAGACGATTACGATATTTTGGGTTTACATTGTTCATTATGCGTGTATTAGCCAACATGAAAATTCAGAGCTCAATCGAGACGGACTGCAGTGTATTTTTTACAGGTTACATGGTAATTACATTTGTACATGTAGAATTATGTGAGTGTTTCTCACATATATTGTTTCAACTATGTCCTTGATTTTAAGAATCTATTTTCAAAATCTAGCCTCATAAAGTGTAGTAAGTACACTAAATGTAGTGTGCTTCATCAAAGCTCAAAACAGAATTAGTCGTGTCCATATTCCCGTTTTTAAACATTTTTAACGTTAACGTCCTTATTTGAAGTAGTCCTCTATGGGAACTTAAACCACAGTCACCAACAGGCATACTTAATTCTCTAATATTTCCAGAAAATTGATAACTGCATAGTGACATTTACATACAAAACCCATTAATTTCATTTTTGCATCGTATATGTAAATCATTTATTTTGGGATGTCACAGTTGATTTGCTATTCAAAAGATTGTTCAGTTCTTTCTTTTGAGGGAGAGCTCGTGTTAGCAGTTATCATTATATAACCAAATGCTACTGTATACGAAAATAAAGGTCAACATTCCGATATCCAAACTTTTATGGTTGCCATCGATATCACCCATTTGTGGACATTACGGTGTGTTTCCGTGACCTAACTGATAAAAGACCACGTTCTAGCTTGAAAGTAACTTCTGAAGTTAAATTTAGGATATTAATGTACATCAAATTTAAAATTGAAATTGCCTAGATATACTGGGACATCATGATGGACGCCGTATTCCGAGCAGGAATGCCCATTATTCCGGAGCATCTCATATCACTCCTAGTTTTTTTCCTTGGTAGGGAGGTTGTGCTGTCATTTACTTAGTTTAGTCCTTTTTTGGTTTGCTTTCTGGCTTTTGTTTTTTAAATTTTGTTTTGTTTTGGTTTTTGTTTGCTTGTTCGTCCGTTTGTTTTTTCTTGTGTGTGTGTGTTCTACATTTTGTTTTCAAGTAGAAGCCGGTCAGTAAGAAAATACAGCTGAAACAATCTTCTATTATATTAAGTCGAATGATTCATACATGTACGTTTAACAGGAAACCGTCGCGTAATATTAGAAAATCCATACAATTACTTTAATAACATTTGATGACAGTACATGAAAGCAGCTTTAAGTGAAATGACCTGTAAGAAAATTTCTCAACATTATTCTAGATTGAGCCGGTTCTTCTGATAATGAATGACTCTGCTGTATTTGCTTGTAGAGATCTACCATCCTGATAAATGTTCAAGTGGTACCCAAGCTTTTGGAAACCAAATTCAACATTGAACTAAAATCAATGTTGCGATCAGAAATTATAGTTCAACTTTTTAAGCAGATTGTCCAGTATTTCAAAAAATTAATTTATGATATGTAAATGAAAAATTGATATGCATACAAAAGATAATGCCATCGGATTCTCGTATAGATTAAAAAGCACTAGCAGCTGATGAGAAAACTATTAATAGCAGTTAGGAGATTTTCTTTAATACCTGATAATGAGAATGCAGCATTTCAACAAAGTAAGATACGAATTTATTTGATGTGAGATATTTTACGAAAAATTGCTTTTACGAGTGTTACTTGTGGAACTATCTGCAATGTGAAATATCAATGCATTCAAATTACATTTGAGGTGATATATCAATGGATTTACATGTACAATGCAAGCTGTATACTGTAATTGTTGATTTTAGTAAGGTTTAAAAACAATCTGATTTCCTCGTTACAAATCATATTGTTCTCAATAAAAACTTTACTTTTCACGGTAATTCTGAACGTGATCTTGTCACAAGCTAGACCCATTTCGAACAGTAGAAATTCTGTCATTTACATTTTGTTTACCGATTTTGAACAAGAATTTACACAAAAAAAGGCATTCAGCCAAAAAATGTTATTCTTTATTGACGTCTTAGAAATCGTTTGTCCAGTATTTCAAATTTTAACATATTTGTTAGATTTGCCGAAATTACTTTTACGTTTTACAGATATGAAAATATGTACTCTCTGTATCCCCCCCCCCAAAAAAATCGGAAAATGTTGTGCTTTAATTTATTTTCGCATAAATCACTCAACACGTTAGTATTACAGCAACTAACTGTTTTGACGTCACTATCACATAGTTAAAAGGAAATATTTAAGTCGTTAATACAGTTTACATGCATGGAAGGCATCATATAAAAAACTTAGCCGTGTATTAGCAAAATATGCATTAACTATATCAGAAACGGTGTTTTCTTATGTCAAATAGCAATCTGGTTACATATTCATTTATACATGTAAATACATGGTATTGCACTTACCAGGTAATAAAATACTATATATGATTTGATTACCAGGACGTCGGGAAAAAGTTATCAAATCGGATGTCTTTTTCTGCGTTGTTGGGATCCCTGCTTTGGTTTTTGATATGGTGCTTTGCAAAAGAAAACAAAAATCAAACTGGGTATTGTTTTAATCGCATATGCATAAACATATGATTTATTACATACATCGACATGTTTCATACCTGTATGACATGTATAACTGTATAACGACATGTAAAGTGGTGTCGTAGGTGAAGTGTAATTGTGACACAGGAATTTCATTCATTATGTAATAATTTATCCTTGTGTAACACTTAAGATGCAGTGCATTACTGGATAAAAATTATGTGAAGTAAATTCTTGTGTTTGTTTTTATGTAATGTTGCTTATGAAAGCTTGATTTTTTGAAATATCAGGATTAAAGCAGTTAGCTACCTTACGCCTCAAGCTGACGCAATTTCCATTTACTAAGATTGTTGTAAATTAAATGGGGTTAAGGATCTATGGAATGTATATTTAAATATCTAACAGAGTACTGCATATCTAAGATACCAAGTAATTTTGTCAAACGAAGATTTAAAAGTTCTCAAGATACAACCATATGATTGACAGTCATTCAGAATATTAATTATGATTCTGGTTATACTAAAGTGAAATAAGTATTCATCATATTAAAAGAGTCTACATTAGGTGAAAAAAAATCAAAAATAAAATTCTTCATTTCATATTTGTGTAACAGGCCTGGGATAAACAGATAAACTGGTGGGAGAAGGAGGGGAAGAGGGAAAAGTGTTATATCAGCGGGTTTTGGTGGAAGAAGCCAATATCAGAATAAAAGTAATATTTCTAACTGTCTGTTTAATAACTTGGACTTGAAATGAAGACAGACTAGAAGAGAAGCCGGTGGCAATTCCCGGATGAGCTGATTGGGGAAAAACTCTTTATGTAAAAATACAAAATATAGATAGGTTAAAAAATTTTGGTGTACTTTTTTTCAAAGTATACAGAAATTAATGCGTGCTCATATTTTCCAACCTAGGTATAAAAAATAAACCAACAAAAGTACTATATGTTTGAAATCATTTTTTATATAAACTCCCAAAATACCTGCCAAATTTCACCCCCTCCCCCCCAAAAAAAATTACCTGCCAAATTTCTATACCTCCAAAAAAATGTGAAACTGTTAGATCATACACTGAAAAAACAGTACGAGCCTACGCGTCACATTAGCTTGAAACTATACCCCTCCTCATGAATGTTACATATATTACAAAATCTATTTAAAAAATGTAACATTTTTGCGGGGGATATGGGGGAGTTAGGCAGGAGAATGGGGTCCGTAAACTGACCAGTTAAAATCAACATCCGGGATATTGATCAACATCTTAATGAATGATCCCTTGAGTCGTGAGTACGTCAACAATAATACGCTGAAATCAATATGTTTTCTATTATTAACTTGCAAATCTTATGATAATATTGTGGATATTAAATAGTGCATTGATTACTGGGTTCAACTCCGCAAGATTATTCACTGAGGTAAACATTTCCATGAAAGCTATAATATCGTCATTACATTGAACACCAACGGAGTGGAAATTTTTTAGTGACCGACGAAGTGTGGAAAAATCCCAGACGTAGTGGGTTTATTTCGTAACTTGAGTGACATAAATCGGGGCCAGAGTTATCATTATTGTTTATCAGATCAACAAGTTGTAAATATGGCACAAGTTGTTATGTGTGTAGATGGAAGTTGTTTTGCAGAGGAAGCATATAATTGTAAGTACTTCAGCAATATCGATGTTGCATTATGTACAATGTGCATGTATACGCGTACATTACATAATGAGGAAGTCGTGTCAATTTCAATTATATCCTGTCATGTCAATGCATATTTATCAATCATTTTAACATGTTTATCAAGTGACACGTAATTTTTGCAGTTTTTTAAATTTATTCATAAAACAGAACCGTCTACTATCTGACACAAGACAAATATACTTTCAAAGATCTTTTTCACAGTCTAAAAAAAGTGTGTGTGTGTGTGGGGGGGGGGGCAATTAGGGAATCTTCTCGCACTGAAGGGAAATTTTCATAATTTCCCATAATGGTATAATTGCCTTCCTAACCTTTCACCGCCCATTTTTCGTTCCCTCCGTCCGAGACTGTTTGTGGCCCCGTTAGATTATGATATATGTAATTTGTATCCGTGGGAATATATCATTTCAGTGATACGTCATCATTATACGTAGTTGTATTTCGCTTATGTAATCTTCCTAAATTTCAATCCATAATTTAAATAACAATACTTCTCTTGCGTTTAAACAGGTAAGGGTTAGGTTACTAGATCAAGGAGTCAGTATTTATTTAATGTTGCGTCTCAAAGGATCAAAGTAAAACAGGAATGCACAGAAGATGCCGCATCCAAAATATTTTATACTCTTTTTTGTCATACATACATTTATTACATAACATGGATTCAGAAAACTGCAATAAATGTAACCCGTTGATCAAATCACAGCTGTTATCAGATAATAAAACATGTTGACCTTAACTTAAACTTTTAACTAATCTAAAATCCAGTGGTATATAAATGTGGTAGAAGGTCATACTTTATAGGTACTGGTATTACCTGCTGGGTCAGTTTCGTGGTCAGTTTAAAAGTTTTAAAATCACTTTACTTTATAGAATATAGTAATAGTTAAATTACTGCGTACAAAGTTAACAGCTTTATAATTGGTACCTATGGCATTACATGTTTAACGCAACGTGAGAAATTAAGAAGAGAAATAGGACAGTTAACTTTATTTGCTGCCCATAAATAGTTCAATTTTAGATTAATTTCCAGTGTAGATAGGACACTTGGCTTTTAGTTTACTGTACAAAAATGATTTTCCATTCTGCTGTTGTATTTCTCGACAGGGGAATATAGAATATTAGATAATATATATAAATTGCGTACGAATGATGGCAGATTCTGACGGTAGAAACATTTCATGAATTTATGGAAGTCAAATATTTTTAAATTTTACAGTCAGCAAAAGTAATAAATTGTTTTGAAAACTAACATTCTGTGTGCGAATATTTATTGGGACTGAGATGTTGGGATTTATTGTCATTTTCAGCAATTTTTCAGCTATATCGTGGCTACCAGATTTATTGGGGAGGAAAGCTCGAACAGCTGTCTAGCTGATTGATGACCCCTCCCCTTCTCCGGCCACTGAACTTGGGTGCATGTACATGTAGGTGTCCGGAAACCTTAACACATGAAGCGGGGTGAACGGAACTCGAATTCACGACAGCGGTGTTAAGCTAGTGCTCAAGAGTCAGCGACCTTAATCACCATGCCACCCAGGCCCCGAGAATATTTATAGAATTCTTTGCATATTGTTGCTTGTTTTTTGTCTTTGCAATTTGACGTTTCAAATTCAGTTTTGACTATAAATCTGAAGGATAACGGTAAACATGACTATTCTATATTATAATTCGAATATCCGCTTTTACGAAATTTTCACATTTTTTGGTGTGGTTAATAGTGTAAAACCCACCGAAATCAACATCTACAAGAGCAACAGAATTGGCCTTTTAACCAGTAGTCAGTTAACTACGAGCATTCCTTATACATTTGTTATGTGCTTTTTATACATGTTTGTTGTCCTTTTATTATTTCAGTATGGGTCTTTTTTTAGTTAATATGGCCCATTCTGTACAAGTTTTTTTATCGTATGTTTCTTTTTTAATGTTTCATCGCTGATTGTCTGAATATTTAGGCGAAGAGTTGCGATCTTGCAGACTAATTTAATCCCGCCATATTTTTGTTCCTGTCCTAAGCCAGGTGTCCAGTGGGTTGTCTTCGTCATTTTTGTTCTTTAGTAACTAGTTGGTGAGAGTACTGTTGTGTTTGTTGTTTTAAACATTCACTGGTATCATTTTTACTTTATAATCTGTTACAAAATTCTAAACTTTGAACATCATGTGATATTTATTCAGTCAATAGACAAGCACTAAGACGAAACAAGCACACAAACGATTAATTCAGAACATATTTTATGCGTCATTCAATGTGGATATCTTTTGCAATATTTGTTATTTTGATCCGAACGGGTCATCGATTGCACTCTAAATACTGTTGTAATTCATTTAGAAGGATCTTCTCTGTTTGTACAGCCTTTATGTATCAATTTGCTTGTCGAACATCAACAAGGGCTTAGTCGTGACTTAATATCATTCAGAAATCTCAGACAGCATTAAAGATATGAGACGTAACAGAATCTCATTAACTGAGGAAATGTACAGCGATCGATATGAAATAATTAAAAACAGGTCATGAATGTCATCGACATGCATTTACTCTTTGACAAATACGTTAGAGGTTGCAACCAGCCTGTAAATTTGTCTAATTCTGTTAATTACCGCGTATATAGTTGAGTCTTTTATATACAGATAACAGGTTTATCGAATCGCTATATATGGAAAAAAACATGCGGGTGAAATGAAAGACTTTTTGTGTCGCCTGCGTTTGCAGAGGCGACATATAGGGATCACTATCCGTCGTCTTGCGTCGTCGTCGTCTTGCGTCGTCGTCGTC
>JAOXYI010714799.1:0-14236 GCA_028566495.1 Lithophaga antillarum
AATACATGTATTTTTCTAGAATCATTGTGTTAAATCAAATACTAACCTGAAGCCACTAGGAAACCAGGTGAGCGATTGAGGCTCACTTAGATGAGCCTCTAGTTTCTACAATGAAGACTTGTGATAGACGCATGGATGCACGAACAGACTGATATAGACTTGAGGACTAAATGTGACACATCCTCTGCTGATTGGTAACAATCATGTAAAATATTAGCAATATCCCTCAAACAATTCAAAAGTTAGAGACCAGGCATGATTTGCGACAATCACACTTTATTTGAAAATTCCATTTTCTGCTTTGAATTTGACCTTGAAAATAGAGAAATAAGGTTTGAATGCGACACATCCTCTGGTGGTGGGTAACAATTGTGCCAAGTATTATTAATATCCTTTACAGCGTTAAAAAGATGCAAGCTGTGACCTTGACCTTGAAGATAGAGAAATCGGGACTAAACGTGTCACACCCTCTACTGGTGGGTCACAATCGTACGAAGTATTATCAATATCCTTCAAGGGGTTCAAAAGATATGTCGGACACGATTTGTGACGGGTGGATGGACGGATAGACTGATAACTATATGGCGTCCGCCTAGGCGGGGCCCTAATAATGTATAATATCAAATATATCATCCACCTTGTTCACAAATTATACGCCGGACACAAACTGTATGTGAAAAGTGGCTGATGACTGACCTAAGTTGGCAACCATTCCAACTTTATTCCATGACCCCTCCTCTGTTGGTAATGCATGTTGTATCAATGTTTTATAAAAATATAACTATAGCTAAAAAGTTATGGATTGGACATGATTATTGTATGAATGTCTATATTTTCACATATAATATTTCGTTGTGACCTTGACTCTGAAGATACTAACATGGGAATTGGAAACGCCACATCCTCTGGTGCTGGATAACAATCATGCAAGGAATTATCAGTATCCTTCAAACGGTTCGAAAATTATATGCAGGACACGATTTGTGACAGACGCACGGATGCACGCACAGACTGATCACTATAGGGCGTCCGTCGAGGCGGAACCCTAATTAACTAGGGAGGGCAACATGACAATAGGGGTAGAAAGTATTGCTTTATAGTTTAGTGGAATTGTCGGAATTTAAAAGTGAATTATATAAAATCGCATGTTTTGTACAAAACTCTGCTTGCTGCTGCCTTTTGTCTTCAGAAAACTTATTCGAAGAAAAGTGATACGATCTCGCTTAAAAACCACTTCGTATGTATTGCCATATATGCGGAGGAGAATACTCAAGCTGTTAGTGGTTTTTCAATTCTAATAAACAGTACATTGCCAGATACATTTAAACATAGTTGTACAAGCAGTTGTAGTCCGTTTAACACTTGATAAAACAATGAATGCCTTTTCTTTTTACATCCCTACAAATTTTTCACTTATAATCTTTGCTAGCCGATATACTTGACAGATCAGAAGGTTTGTTGTAGTTTTTGTGTTTAGTTTTCTGACTTGAAATTAAGTTTTTTTTTTAATTTTATGATTTTCATACGAGGAAAATCGTTAAAGAGTGTTTAGAAAAAGTTTCGCCTAATATATAAGAAATATCGACCTCAGATTATCTTACGTTTGTTGTAGAAGATATACCTTTTAATTTTTCTCAAACCATGTTTCAAACCTTGTTTATAAGAGTAAAACTTCTATCTCTGTAGCAGAGGCATAAAAAACCCTGGCAAATCTAAAGAATCCATGTATACAATAATTTAACGAGGACCGTGACTTTTGGGCTAGGCCTCGCAGTGGGATAAAAGAAACAGAGAGAATTTTCCCGCAGAACTTCGTCTCACACCCAACTGTCAATGTACAAATTTGCCGTGAATTAGAGGTATTCTTAACCTAATGTCAACCACCTAACTTAATGTCTAAGAAAGATATTTCTGATAAACTGGGTGAACCGTTCTAAACATTCTTCCGCAGAGAACAAGGATGATTTTCTATATCCTAAAACTGAAAAGAAAAAAGAAAATTTTAAGTCAGAAAATATTTCAGTTTACAAAGATTAAGTGAGGAATTTGCTTCATATTTGAGGAACACAGATCATTTACAGTAATTTTATGCCTAGGAAAAATATTATGATTCATCTTGGAATACTGTGGAGAGTACCGTTTTAATTACTGATGTGTTTTTATTAAAGAGCTGACTAGGTTTTTGTTGTTTTTGGTTTGTTTTGTTTCTATGAAGTTTATTTGTTCATATTCTGATTCTCAATTTTTGTGGCTGCTTTGGTATTCTCTAGGCTTACGTTTTCTTTTTTGCAAGACATATTGTGAGAATCTTCATTAAATGTGTTTTTCTTGTAATCAGTTTGGGAGTTGAACACTGTATACACTAATGCGTTTAGAGATATTTTTCCCAAAAGCGTGTAACAACGGATGAAAATAAAACTATTTGTAATTTACTTAAGCAGATTAATATCTTGAATTTTTTTTCATATTTGTACTTAAAGAAGATATACAAACAACTACAGTCGACAGAGGTTTTATAATTACTAAGAATGACAGTAAAGGTCGAAGAGTTCATCTTAATAATTGTGCTGAAAAAGTATCGTCCTAAAAACAACCAGAAAATATGTGTAAATAAATACAAAAATCTACCTTCAAGCGATATTTTCATTTAATCAGATATGACAGCAAAGTGCGATGAGTTTGTTTTGCCCAGTGGTATTATGGCATGGTTTTGCTTATTTTGAACTAGCAAAACCGCACAGTAAACTTTAAACATTATATAAATAAGCATATATTTTATGTGTAAATATTGGCCAGCGCGGTCGAGTGTTTAAGGTCGCTGAGTCATGACCACTAGCATAACACCGCTGTCGTGGGTTCGAGTCTGGACTTCTCCCCAGTAAATCTGGTAGTCACGATATAGCCAAAAAATTGCTGAAAGTGACGTTCCAAACCAAAACCGATGAGTAAATCTGTTCGAGATATTTGTAGTTCAGGATTTTGATCGTCAAGCTTTGAAAAGTGATCATATTTAGTGGCATTACAAATGACCTTTAAGACTACCTTTTCTAAAACAATCGTTTGAAAATACGCAACAACTGTTAGATAATTATTTTATTATTATATATTTATCATCAATATAGTACAAAATTTTATGCATACATTTATGTAGGTCTGTTTTTTAACACGATATGAAACTTTTGGGGTATGATAAGCATGTTCAGCACTTTTTTATTCATTTTGCTGGTATATTTTAAATTTTTACTGATTGCTTTTTCAATATATTCTTAGTGATGGGAAATTTACGATTAAATCAAAACATTCTTTAGGTATAAGAATTCTGTCCAAGAAAAGGAGAACTTTTGTCTGTCATTGGTCAGAAAATTACGTTGGACTCTTAAGTAGACCTCAGTTTTGAATGGAAGCTTCAACAGACAATCAGAAATATTGTCTTTACTTCATGGCCTGTGTATTTTAAACGGAACTAATTCCTCTTCATCCCTCTCTGATCGTTTCTAAGACGTGAGTTCACGCCCGACTGGGCGATTGCGAATACGAAGGTATACTTGACTAGTATCTTATGGGATAAAGTTCAAATGTAATTTGGCGAAAGCCGGTTGTTTTCGCCAATTACTTAGAAGTCCTCCATTGATAAAACAAGTAGACTTGATATAACTAAGAAATACTGAAAATGAAAAAGTTATCAAGTCTAATTTAATCAGTTCTAGAATGTCGATGAATATCATGTTCATGCGTAAATTATGTTACATTTTGTGTACTTTGGATTTTAATTTTTATTTCACCAAATATAATATACTTGGTATATGTGCCATCTTGTCTGTTTAATGGCAGTTGATTGATTGATTGAATGTGGTTTTCATGCATGACACTTTTAGAAAGTTTTGAGTCTATATTTTATTAGGGGAGAAAGCCGGAGCATCCGGTGAGAATTCCCAACCTTTTGCAGGAAAACTGGCATTCCTTTGTCAGTTAAGGCTGGAGTCATTCACACCTTGCACAATTCAAGTTAGAACTCATCACCCGGTTTTCACACTCAGGTGATCTGTTAGTGGACATGAGCAGCTTCTGGACCACTCATAACCCCGGTTTCCACACTCAAGTGATCTGTTAGTAGACATGAGCAGCTTCTGGATCACTCATAAACCCGGTTTCCACACTCAGGTGATCTGTTAGTAGAACTGAGCAGCTACCTGGAACACTCAGCCACTGAGACCTCTCCATGGCAATCCAAACTTTCAGTTCACGGTAATGGTCAGACTTCCAACCGACTATCCTAAAACTGGCATATTAAATGTGTTTGATATGAGAAAAGTATACATTGTCGTCTGTGGAGTTCCACAGGAAACACTAAACTAACGAAATTAATTTAGTGAATTAGAACTACTATAGGTCACGATTCACTGTACTGAAATAGTGACTCTTACTATTCATCCCGGTCCTATCAATCTATTTTCTGTCAGCCCAGACTATTTCCTTGTACTGTATTTATTGTAAGAAACCTACAATCATACTGAGTAATTGTCTCTGTTAATATACATATTTCCTGTCGATTTATTCACGTAGTATCCTCAATTAAGGATTTCCTAAGAAAATAAACCAGAAGAGTATATAGATTGTTAATAAGGATCGTAATTGTTTAAGAAAATAACGTTTCATTTTATTACATAAAACAAACACAAAAAGTACTATATGAGCATTTTTATCAACGGTTAAATCTTTGCTTTATCTGCACCACAGTAACACGAATATAGTCGATTAATATGTTTGGTATAAAAAGGTTCGAACCTGATATCTCCATGGACATGGTTTCATCTTGTAAGGCAGGTGTCCGTACATATACTTTCACTGACAAGACATACACATATGTACAGTCGTCTGATGGTCAGCTTAAATGGAGACTCTTACAAAAATATTCAGCCCTGTAGTGTACAACTCAACGATGTTTTGCAGCTTGATAATAGCGTTCAATTTCTCGTTTAAAATATTTTAAATTGCAAAAACCTGTAGTAGCTTAATTAAAGATCTACTGTTCACAACTAACTTAACCAAAAGTCTTACACACTAGAGTCTTCGATAATCTGAATTGCACATCAGACAACCAAGGTTACAGAGTGGAGTGCAATCTCTGTGGTTTTATATGTTGGCGAGACTAAATGACCGCTACTCAGTCAAATACATGGCTATCAATCTGGGATAAGCCATAATAAAAATCAGTCCCTTCATTAACATTTCAAGCACTCCGATCATTCTGTCCTGTCTATGAAAGTCCGATTCTTAAAAAAACATACATCTCACCAACAACCCAAACCTGAGTACACCAATTTGCACACAAAGAGAAGAATACTGGATGAGAGAACTTGGACCCGCTATTCCGTATATTTGTAATGACAATATTAAAAGTATAGGTAATCTAGTCCTCAATGCCGTTCTATGAATCTGATGAATATTTTTAACACCAGCATCCCTCGAAGACTTAGCCATTGCCATCGACACTACACGACCCAGAATTACATGACGTCTCCATTTGCGGCCTTCTACCATACGTGAACAAACCGCTTGGAATTCATCACATTCGTACTACGTTGTGTTCTCTACCTCATTCAAAACTGCATTCTTTATACAACACTTGTTCGGAAACTTCAGTTACAGACCGTAAGTCAGCTACATAGAAACTTGTTGCTATGGTGTTGGATATTGGTCACCAAAGTTATTTAAACCTGTTAGCATAACCAAGGATGAACTAGAAAAGCGTTCCTTCTTCAAGCTTAATTTGGTAACAAAGGCTTGCGTGCGATCAACCTGAGAAATATTCTTCATAACAAAACTGTATGTTCCAAAGTACCTCCAATTTTAAAGACCAGTCTGTTCCTCTTATTTCATGTACCTATAGGGTGAAAATCGGCGTTCCCATGGTCACTAACTGTGCACCACTCCTCGCCGATCTGTTATTATATTCATATGAGGCAAACTTCATTCAAGGACTGTTACAGAAAAAAGAAAAAAAAATAGCGCAGTCTTTTGTTAAATTTAGCTTCCTTTATATAGATGACGTCTTATGATTAAACAAGTGTCGTTTTTACCTATATCTTATATATATCCCGGGTATCTTAAGGTAAAAGACACACCGATACTCTACGTCTGCGTCTTTCTTGGACTTACACCTATCGATAGAAACAGATGACGGTTAGAAACAAAATTATATGACAAACGTGATGACTGCGATTTTCCGAAATGTGAACTTTCCTTTTCTGAGTAGCAGTATCTGCATTGCCCGTGTATGGAGTCTACATTTCACAGTTAATCCGCTACTCTAAGGCTTGTGTCCACAATAGCCCCTTTCTAGATAGAGGGTTATTACTGTCACAAAAGCTATGTCAAGTCCAAATTAATGTCATTACTTCGGACATTTTGTGGTCGCCATTACGAATTGGTTGACAGATGATTACGGATATGTTCCATGTATCGTAGTTATTGCCCATTCCCCTTACCTGATTTGCAACTTGTTAATAGCTTTGTATACTGGGCAATACGACGGGTGTCACATGTTGAGCAAGACATGCTTCACCTGGTATCACTCCCGGTAAAATGGGAGTTTGTGTTGTCCTAGCTTTCAGTATTCTGTCTTTTTTTTCGCTTCCGCGTTTGTGTTTTTTTTTTGGTATGGTCTTGTTTAGTCCCTGGATATATGATTTATGAACGTCAGTAATCTTCTCAATTTATTTTCTGATGATTTCATATTTTCGCATTTGAAAAATTAGCACTGTTTCTGTTAAAACTAGCCGTTAAATCTTCCTCGGAACGACCGATCAAGTTTTACAAAATCAGGGCTTCTTTAGTGACCCATTTTTAATCATACTGGGCGTTGTTCCGTACCATTTTCACTTGGCTACCGTTTTTAGATTAATCAACTCATACTGCCATAGTGGACATCATTAAATTACATACTTTAATGCCGAAGATAGAATTTTTTGTTCCAATATTGCATGTAGTTTTTGCAAAAATAAATGCGTAATTTCTTGCATTAAGGTTTACGGTACAATTAGTTACTCATTATTGGATCGATAAAATTAATATGGGCGTGGCGAAGCCGAGTATGATACAAATTTTATGGGCCTGATTTCTCAGTATTAGGACAATAGCAGGTAGTTTAATGAATTTCTACTTGAATTGACTTAATAGTACTTAATAATAATAACAATAATGAAAATTAAAGAAAAAATGCACAGAAATTTATCGCGGTAGTATTGACCAATCATTTCCAGATGTATTCTAGAATCAGGATAATGTCATTTAAAGGACTACATATATAATGCGTTTTATAGATTTCCTTCAGAAATAAAAGTAATTACTCCTTAGTTCACTAGGTTCTCATGTTATGTACTAAGGACATGATAAAAAGACAGTTGTAATAGACAGGACATTTAATCGCACAAAAAATAACATGACATTCATCAAACTACCAATGTAAGCAGGTAAGCTCACCGATTAAAGTGGAAACATATAAATAAGTTTCAACCTGAGGAATAGATCAAAAGTTCAATATAGAAAAAAATTAATATTCTACCTCAAACTCCCCCACCTCACCCTATTCCAAACAAAACAATATGGATATGTTGATAATCCGATCTTGTCTCTGATACTGCATATTACGAGCGAAGCGGAGATAAAAAAGATTTGATCCATTCACAACAAATAATTAATGAATGCATAATGCTGATTTTCTTTTTTCTTCTTTCAAGTTATTATCAGATAGCATTACCTCGAGCGGACTTTGAACCCCCATCGCAAATTTGATAAATTACGTCTTTTGACGTTTTCTGTATTGAACTTTTAATCCTGCATTTAACTATTTATGTATTCGAAAATAACGTGTGTTTGTTTGATTTTTTTGTATTCATTTGTATTTTTGAAATACTTCACTTACTTCGGATATATACCAGTTCATAATCTATATGACGTTTTATTAAAAAAGAAATTTGATTTACTACTTGTAGGTTTCTTAACACCATCTTAGCAATACGTCAGCATACTTCTATCAAACTAGAGGATCACGCCACCTGATTATAAACTGGTTAATTATTAAAAACTGAAAAATATTCCATACTGAGCTTTCCTACAGAGACAGCCATCTCGAATATTGGGTCAGTCTGAAAAATGCAAACTTGGTAAATGTTTTCTACGAATATTTTAGTGTATGTTTCCAATAGCATGCTATGTAGAACTATGTCAAATGGTACCTAAAATCTAGGGATTTTGGATTGGAAGGAAAATCACGCTTTGCAAAGTACCTTCAAATGATCATTTATGAGAAAAAAATTTTGGACATATTTTTAAAGAGTCTTTTGCTTAACTGCAGCCATCATGGATTTTGTAACGGCACAAAAACACAAACTTTGTAGAAATTATGCAAAGGGAAATATCTGTCAGCAAACAGTTTTCCTGTCTAAGTAGTATCTGAGATCTTTAAACGTATTTCAAACAGTGTCCTACAGTGTATGTTCAACTATATCATGTAAGTGATGGCCATCTTGTATTTCTGACCAGCAGATAAAAACCAAAAATTGCAAAGGACCGACAAATGACTAGTTCGGATCACTCAAGAACAGTTTCGATTTAACTGTCTTATTTCTGAAAAGAAGATATTTAAACATATCTTAAAGGATGTCCTGCTGTGGTGGCCATCTTGGATTTCTGATCGGCAAAAACAAACTTTGTAGAGGACCATCCAAGGAACATATCTGCAGAGAATAGTTTCATTTATGCAGTGGTACCTGAGCAGATCTATAAAAAAAAATTCCCATAGCATTCTGTGGTGGCCACTATCTTGGATATCAGCTTGGCATAAAAAACATGAACTTTGCACAGGACCTCATAATAATCATTTTGGTTATTTGTCTCTAAAGATCTTTAATCGTATTTCCCATATGGTCCTATATAAAACAATGGCGGCTATCTCGGGTTTTCTGTTGGCACAAAAAGTTACAGAACTTGATGAGGACCAGCCAAGGAGCATTCCTAGAGTTGTGGTTGCATCGGTTATGTGGTTCCTGATAAGATCTTTGACACTTCAGCTAATCACAGCACATCACTGATCCTGATAGCCTTGTTTAATTTCCAATAAAAAAATTCAACAATGTTTGTAGAGAACCATCCAATGAAAAGTTCAACGAGTCCGTGCTTTCTGAAAGCTTTAATCATATTTTCCCTACGGTCCTTCTTTCAACAGTGTTCTGTGGAGGTCTCCATCGTGGATTTCAGATCGGCATAAAATCACTAACTTTGCAAAGAATCATCCACTGATCACTAATTAATAGCTTTGGTTCGTACTGCAGGTCGCTAGACATTACACTTAGAGATTTTCTCGTAAGGATAATGTTAAATTAGTAAAAGGATAATTTAAGGGTACACAATTTTGGCAAATATAATGAACACACTAAAAGTTTAGATATTGGACAAAATATTGTAATAAACGAGTACCAAGCAAAGCTTTGAAAATCTACCAATATCAAAAATACCATGACTTTTGGCTGGCGTCTTTACTGATCTTAATTTTGTCTTCAAAGTAGAAGCACTTGAAAGAATTATTGCTGTTCAAAAATTGTTCCTTGTTTGGAACGAGGATGTAATAAAAAGCACGCTGTAACGTATGCAAATATTACATACGCTGCCATGGTGCAATAAATGAACAGCGAAATATAACATCATTGGCAACATCGGTTGTAACATTTGTAACTACTTTTTATTCACGAAAGTGAAGATGGATGGTCTACAAGTTCACGATAATAACTTTTTTGTTTTTGTTTACTAATGTTTTCTGTTATTTATCTGTAAAAATTTGAAGTGACGAATTTGGGTACTGTCAAACAAGATTCATATCATCTCAACATAGCTTTTGCAGATTTTTTTTTCAAGATAATGTAACAATATTGTATTCCTTGTAAGACATTAAATTTTGTCTACTGAAGTCATATTTTAATTCTTTGTGTTTTTAGAACGAGTTTTTACATAAAATAACAAAAACTTATCAAACAAACTGTTGAATAATTCGCCGAAACTGGATATCGTGAAGTTAAATCTTGACTATCTGCTTCATCTGAGAATGAACTTTGAACTAATTTTTTCCACGTTTTACATACTTAATATACAGAGGTCTCTAAAAATGAAATCAAAGTGTAACATAGCATTTCGTTACTGCATATATAACAGAAAAAAATCAAAGTTTATATACAATATAGACTTTCATTTTCGATGCAAAAACAATTTCATGAAAAAATCAGAATGAAAGTAGTTTAGTAATTTTTAGAATAAAGCGCCTTTTCAGTCTGATGTTTTCGTATACTAAATACTGTTGAGAAACATTATGACGTAAAACTCAGTTCCCAGTACTAGCGTCTACACTCGTAAAATATCGACACGTGCAACACAGAAACACGATCCTATTTTCATGTCCTACACAAAATTCAATATCGTAAAATTGACGGACATAGTGAAAAACACATTTGATTAAATATAATGTACTCATATAGACTGTCTTACTAAAGGAAACGCTGTGATATAATGGAGTGAAGTCGCAAGTTGTGGTTTTGTTTTCCAGTCGAAATACCTTCTGACGCATGATTAATGGATTCACGGTTGTTTCTGTTTAGTCGAATTTCAGTTAATACATACTGCTGGACTCCAACCTTAATGGACAAGGATTACCAGTTTTCCTGCCGAAGGTCGTTGGTTTTCGCACCGAGTACCTCCCCAAATAAAAACGGAACTCAGAGATATAGCTGAAAAATCGCTGAAAGTGGCGTAAAAACCCCATTCAATCAATCAAACTGTATACATACAAAAAGCAATGAAATAATAAGATCAAAGTTGTAAGTTTACTAAGTAGCTAGTTTCCTTATTCAACCAAAAAATACTAATATTTTACTCACTTTGAACTATACTGCACTTAAATACATAACATAAAATTGGAGGCCTAACTGTGGAAAGTGCGTAACTTCCTTAACTACTGCATTACGGTATGACGCGGACGGAAGTTAGAAGTTAAAACAAACTTGTCACTTATGAAAACTTTAACATCATAATATTTACTAATTTCAAAGAAAACTGTATTTTAAATTATTTTCATCATAGTAAAATTCAAATTCTGATGTAATTTAGATGTAAATTTTAATTTTCAATGTGACCACCTTTAAAAAATTTCCGACTTGTTCCGAAACAACAGTTCCACTGACCAGACGATTTTTTAATTTTTAAAAATGGATTCCTGTTATAACCATATTAGATTTGGATGCATTCGAACAAAATATTTATTTAGAACTTCTGTTTACGGGTTCGGTTGTACCTGACTAGATTTCTTTATCAATGGGTATACAAGGTGGATTTAAGCTGTACATTGTACTTGCAAAACATAAACTTGTACAGGACCATCGGACAATCAGGACTTTTATTTAGACAAATTGTCCAATTATTTCTTGTGAAATCTAAGTTCCATAATTGAAAGTGGTGTGGAAAAAAGATGAGAAGGATCTTTCTTTGTTTCATATTTTTTGTCAAATTAAAATTTTTGTAACCGTTTTCAGTTAGCCGTCCACAGAGGTCATTTATACTTTATGGGATTCAAGTATTCTTTTAAGTTAATGGAAAGCTTTTTTACGTTTTCAACACTGGTACCCATTAGATTTTCCTAAAAAAAAACCCCAAATTTTATAGATGAAAACCAGGTATAAATACTATCATCTTCATTTCCTTCTCATATGAATATTTAATGTTGTAGAAAGAAACATAAGTGAAGTTTCTGGAGACATTATATTAAACTAGACTCTCACCTGAACCTGTATTGTTTACCTGATCATAAACTGGCCCATTTCCAGAAACTGAAATAATGCTAGTACTTCAGAAGATTTTCCCTTCCTTTAACATATTTCCCATAGGGTCCTATGTTAAACTATGGCTGGCGGCCATCTTGAATTTTTTATCCGCCCAAAAAGTAACAATACTAGCCAGAACCTTGCAAGCATAATCTTAACAAAAATGCTTTTCAATCGGCCCAGTACTTTCGGACTAGATGTTCAAAAGTTCAGCCAATCTCTGCCTATTATGTCCTGTAATTTCAAACCGCCCTGGAAAGTAACAACACTTTTTCAGAACCTTCAAAAGAACATTTCTGTCAAGTTTGTTTCCATTTGGCTCATTCTTTTACGCAAGAAAAAGATATTTTAATGTATTTCCTATGTTAAGGTACATGTTTGTTTTGTATGTACACCGCTGGAGGCAATCTTAGAATTTCGATCGGCCCTAAAAGTAACAACACAATCAGGACCTTGCAAGGACAAGTTTTTCCCAATCATCCCAGTAATTTCTGACTAGACGATCTTTGAAATTTCAGCCAGTCAGAGTCTATTTTGACCCGTGGCAGCCATCTTGGATTTCCAATCACCCCGAAAAGTAACAGTACTTGGTCAGGACTTCAAAAGAACATTTCTACCAAATTTGGTTCATTTGTTCTCAAGAATACGATTTTTAACCATAGATATGTACCCGGCTGGCAGCCGTCTTGGATTTTTGATAGGTCCAAAAACGTAACATTCGTCATGGATTCTTGCAAGGGTTCTGACTTTGGTTCAGATTGGCAAAACCGTTTAACGGGAGAAACTTTTGAAATTTTTTTTGCCATATTTTCTATTATTAGTAACGACGACCATCTTTATTAATGACAGAGGTGAGGTCATTGGATATAACTTGAAAGAGGACCATTCCAGTCACCTTTGACTCAAATTGTCCAAGAAGTTTTAGAAGAGAAGACTTATAAACTATTTTTGTTATATTTTCAATTTTTAGTAACAGCGGTCATCTTGGATAGCAGGCAGGGAAATGAAATACAATTTTGAACCTTTGGTTCAAATTGGCTAGGTAGTTTATAAGGAGAAGATTTTTCAACGATTTATTGTCATATTTTCTATTGTTAGTAACGGTAACCATCTTGGGTAGCAGTCTGGGTCATCGGATACAATTTCGAAAGAGTACCATCGAAGGATCATCCCTGTCACCTCTAGTTCAAATTAGCCCGGCAGTTTTAGAGAAGAATTTTATATGATTTTTTCCATATATGGTTGTTAGGCGTGGTCACTGGATGCAATTTTGAAAGGGGGGCATTCCAATGATCACCCATGCCAACTTTGGTTCCAATATACTAAGCAGTTTTAGATTTTTGAAAAAAAGTTTGCGGACGGACGACGGGTCACATGAGCTAGAAAGTATGAACACAAACAAGACGTAAAGTAAATTGTAGGAGTAAAAACACATATGCCTTTTTCGCCAGATGAAATTACGAATGCAGTTGGTTAAATGTATAAGCTTAAATTGCAATGACAGTAGATACTGTCGATCTGGTCTTGATTTATCGATTTTATTAAATGATTATAATCAAATTTGTTTAACATGCTGTCAAGTTCTAAGCCATAAATTTGCAAATTGTTCTCATTTTATTGGCAATTGTTCTTGTTTCATATAATATCAACAACTAAAAGTGTTGTTAAATTGTGTTTTATGACCATATTCATAGCGTTCATCTCTACTTTATATCCAGAAATATTTGCATTTTTGTTATAAAGAGGTATTACAGCATGGCGCATCTTTTCGCACACACACAGGGTCACAGGAAGATGATTAAGAATAACATAACGAAAAAGAGAAACGTCATATGCATAAACCGCGTGGGGCAAATGGAACCGGAACAAAATATAAGCGAAAACACAACGAATTAGGAAGAACATTTAAAACGTACTGTAACATTAGATGCGGATACTTTAATATAAAAAATTTGTCACATCATCACCCACATATGGATTTTTTTTTAAGTTTACCATTCAAGCACAGAATTTTACCGAACACCTTACAGATGTAACAACTTATAACGATGCAATTCATGTGCACCAGTGTATACCTACATATTTGTATGTAGCGATAAACTATATTATTGACAGCTATATAAAATATATATAAAATTCTTTTTACGATATACCAACCTAAACATTTATATGATAAAAAGTGATCGTACGAAAGTCTTAATTTTTACCGATTTTGTGCGATGTCTTTTTAATTTCTGTTCAGTTGTACTTAATAACTGAAAGCATATTTTTATAGATTTATACGATTGTAAAAGTGAGGACCGCGCGCTTCAAAGTAAAAATGTGCGAACGGTCTTCACTTTTATGATCGACCAAAACTGCAAATATATGCA
>JAOXYI010714906.1:0-14236 GCA_028566495.1 Lithophaga antillarum
ATTATACTTCAACACATTTTAAAGAATGCAGTGTAGTTTTGCGCAATATATTTTTTAGGATTTGAAATCTTTCAAATAGGTACCCAGGTACTTATTCATTTTGCAATAAATAGGTTTATTGAGGCGCGGGGGGGTACAAGTTTGTTAGCTATGCTCACAGTAACCCTTGTTTATCATTATATTACTTTTGGTGAAATACATATTTGGTACTCGCTTTGGATTATAAAAAACATAATTGTTTAGTAGTTTTGCACTTGAAAGGCCAAACTCGAAGCCAAAGCTGAAGCCAGTACCTAAGAGATGGAAATAAGATTTGTATTTTTTAAACAGTGGAGACTGGCATATACAAAAAAAGGTGGTGACTGATTAATCTGGCACAGTTTATCATTTGATAATTTAATAATGCAAAAAGAGGTCCTATCATACCCCTCCTTTCACAATTGGGACCTATGTCCGCTCTTGACTTTCGTTTATTTTCTATCCTTTCTGTGTTTCAGACATCATACCTCATAGTAATTAGGGTAATAAGAGCGATATTTGCTTACACTAAAGGATAGAGATAACAGTGAAGTATACCAAAAACGTACACGTATTCCTCTATCTACCTATGCAACATTGAAATACAAAAAAGAAAGACAATATAGACCGGACAGAATATGATTTTTAATTGGTTCGAAAAATGAATGCGTGGTTGTGTGGGTATGGGTCGCATTCAGCAGGATTCATTGTGATTTGTGATATGGACTATCTGTAAGTAAATTTAAAAATTGATGAACGAAAAGGAAATGAACGTTGTCATAAGTATTTGTGTGAACAACAATTTGATATCTATACCGAAATACAAAAGAAAGGATACGTACGTTATGTTTTCATTGAATCGTCACTTTGAAAGTGCAGATCTATAAAATACGGGGAACTGGGCTCTTGACATTTTGCATGGGTTATTCTTTGAATGTGAAGATTCATTCAATAATTGGGGGTTAAAAGTACCTTCGGAATTTTTTTAATCAAATTTCAGATTTTTTAACTGATCAAATTTGAATCAATTTGTGTGATAAGCTGTTATTTTCATTTATAGTTAAATATTTAATTCTGCCCATAATGGTTCAGCGTGAGATATCATGTTTTCTACCGTAATCCTAAACAAAGACTTATGTTGGAACCAGACGATAGACTGTTAGATGGAGCATTATTACTGTCACAAAAGCTACTCAGTCAAGGGTATGTCACAAGCCCAAATTAGTATTTCCACTTCGGAATTTTATGGTCGCCAGTACGAGTTGGTTGACCGAAATGGAGTATCAGTTTCATAGATGATTACGGATATGTTGCCTGTATCGCCGTCATTACCTAATTTGCGGTTGTCATCGGTTTTATACACTGGACAATACGACGGTTGCCATATGTACAGCAGGACATGCTTACCCTTCCGGAGCACCTGATGTCTCTCCTGGTCTTCATGGGAAATTGTATTGTTCCAGCTTTAATTTTTAGTGTTTGTTTTTTGCTCCCACGTTTGTGTTGTTTGATCCTCAGTTGGTAATTGTCTTGTCTGGTCCTCTGGATGTATAATTGTTTTAATACCCACATTGGTAATCTTGTCATTCTGTTTTCTCTTGAAAGTTCCGTTTCTGCCCTGCTCACAAATGATTACTGGACAAAGATATACCAGAAAAAAGGTCATATTTAGATATCATAACAGTTCTTTCTGTTCCAACTTTTTTATCCTTTCTTTTATCCCATGGGGATGTTTTTTGTAAGAATGATATGCACGCATTTTCACTGTTTTATTTGATGCTTTAAAGTTACTAAATTTGGACTGGTTGAATTTTGTACTGCTTATAATAGATTCCCTTCACATTTACAATGTTTAGCTATTTTTACAAAATGATGGTATTTTCTATCTTTATGAATGCCCTTACCGTGTCACAAAATGTGTAAATGGATTATCCTGTTAATTCAAGCAGTAAACTAACAAGAACGGTAGTATGCTCATCGGTTTTTCATATAATTTCTTTCTAAAATATTGCTTACACATAGAAATTTTTTCTTGTTTTAACTTGGATAGTTAGCTGTAGTAAGGGAAATGATTTGAGGTGGTGAATTTCGTGTGTCTTTAAATGGGTTTGTTTTGCTGTAAAGACAGGCGATTTCGTATGCTTTATATTATTCCTTTCGTTTATTGATAGAAAGACACATGCTTTTCAAAGTTAATCTCAATATCCATTAATATTTAAACACTTTTTAATCAAACTAAACTTATGTCAACAGCTACGTCATCTATATCATGATTCAGATCTTTATTTCATTGTTTATTTACTGTAAAATTATGCATATATCAAAAAAGAAAATCGTAAATTTCGACTAAGAGGCTATTCAAATTTTTAAAAAAAAGAAAAAAATGAAGATAAAGATATTAAATAATAAATCTAGTTGATACACTACGAGGTTTTGCATGCAATGAGATATCACGGTGATCTTAAGAATAAAAAACAGCATATTACAACATTTTACAGTTAAATCAAATATATGGCAGCTAAATTTTTACAGCGTGAAAAGTAGCGAATTATGTCACTTGCAAACTGCTTTGATTGATACTGCTTATTTCGAAGACCAGTATCTGAGCTTACGTTTGGTTTATGTCCTTTCTGTGTTTCAAAGCTCGTAGATCTTGTAGTGAAAGATATTTGCATACACAATATGATAGAAAGACAAGAACGGAGTATACTAGAAACTTATTCTTCATGTGCATGAAACTTTGAAACACAAAACAGAAAGACAAGGTAGACCAGACAAACATGTTTGACACATAACTTGAAATAATATTCTAGTTTCGTTTAAAATCAGTTAAAAGAACAAACCGGTGATTGTTTAATTGATCCGAAAAATGAATGCGTAGTTGTATCGGGTATGCTACAGGGAGTGGATTTAATTTTGATTTGCTATACCCCATGGTCTCAAATTTGTACTTTTATTTTGAAGCAATTATTTTGCTGCAATTAGTAAATCTGAAAATTAATTAATAAAATGGAAATCAACGTTATCGTTAGTGCCTGTACGACAGATTTGATATCTTTTTTGCATAATAGTATACAGACATTTTAATGTCATATTGCGTATCGTTCCCTTGACAATTACAATGTTTTATCCTTTAAAAAGGAGATCTGTACAAAATAGCAGTGTTTTATGAATGTCCGTACCTTGTCACAAAATCTGTAAATGGAGTACCTTGTTATTTCATGGTGCAAACTCACTAGAACGATAGTATGTGCGTCGGTATTTCATAAGGTATGAATTTTTGTATTTAGTAGATTTGTGCAGTAAACTATACATACTATGTTGTTTTCTTTGAACGTCAGTTAGTTAGCGAAGTTCTCGTACGTGATAATGTGTTTCTTTTTCTTACTGAAGGTTGCTTAAGCATAGAGATGTTTTTAAACAATCATTGCCTTTAATTTTTGACTGTTAACTGTGACGAGAGGAATGATTTGAGTGGGTGAATTTCGTGTCTCTTATAATGGGTTTGTTTGCCGTCAAGACATGCGATTCTGTATACCATATAGTACAGGAATTTGCATTTAACATATTTGTACATAAATTATATATTTTGTATGATGTCTTTCAAAGCCAGGTGTGAGCTTAACTCTGGTAATTGAAAAAAATTCTAACTGAAAGGTTGCTTACTCAGAAAGATATTTTCAAACAATTATTTTTTTTTAGTTATGATAGTTGACTGTAGTCAGGGGAATGATTTGAGCGGGTGAATGTCGTGCCTCTTAAAAGGGTTTGTTTTGTTGTTCAGACAGACGATTTCGTATGCCATATGGCATTTGTTTGTTGATGGAAAGACAAATTTTGAAATTTAAATCAATATGCATTGAATATTTTAAACATTTTTTATTCAAATTGAACACATGTCAACAGGTACTCCATCTCTATCATGGTTAAGATCTTTACTTCATCATTTATTTACAGCAGGGTGACTCGCAAATCTCTGTGTATCATAAATTTATGTAAGCAGGTTATTTAAATTTTTTTAAAATGAAAACGTAAAGAAAAATAAAGATATTAAACTATAAATCTAGGAGACGCTATACGAGGTCTATTTTAATGAGATGGCACATAGATCCTGAGAACGAAAACACAGCATGTTACAAAATACATTTTACAGCAGCTAAATTATTTCTCGTGACTGTAAATAGCAAACTTTTTGTTTCTAAACCAAGATAAGAAGCATTACAGCAGTGCTTAAAATTGTCTGATTGATGTGAAATAGAAATCCACTGATATCTGTTGTACATGAAGTACGAGAGAGTAAAAGAAACGGAAATTAAGAAAAAATTGGAACCTTGGGTATGTAATGCTGAGGAGGAAATTATGCAAAACAGAATTGTTGGAAGAGAAACAAGTTTGTCTGACACATTGCATAATATAACCTGTATTACTAGTTGAATAATTAATGTTATAACATGTCTTCACTCATTCCTTTTTATTTTGTTTTTGTTTGTGGAATATCTAAAATCTATCCTTCTGTTGCCTTTGCTTTCAAAATGAACTTAAGCCAAATTTTTGCATTTAAGCACCCTATGAACCCAAATGTCT
This sequence comes from Lithophaga antillarum, assembly GCA_028566495.1. Classification (NCBI taxonomy): domain Eukaryota; kingdom Metazoa; phylum Mollusca; class Bivalvia; order Mytilida; family Mytilidae; genus Lithophaga; species Lithophaga antillarum. Next base: position 4,603 of record JAOXYI010714906.1, read on the forward strand.
CCGTTCATATTTTACAGAATGAAAACATCTACAGAGGATTACTACGTGGACTACTCCACCCACTTGGCATACCAGACAAAAGTTCAGGACTACGTCCTGGAGATTTAATAGACCACCTAAGAGAGGTAAACATGTATGGTATTTTATGACGTAGAGAATGTCTACATATATTACATCGACGTAACAGTTGTATATAAGTTAGCAGGGCGATGGTTCTTTAAATGTTTCCTACGATTATTTAACAACTTCCGAATATTTATATAGAATTAGATAAAGACAGCGGATTTAAAGAAGACTATTATAGCTTGAAAACTTAAGATTATATGTATTTGATAATAAGACGGATACTAATCTTCGACCTTGATTTAGTAGGACTTCTAAAAATAAATGTTGGGGGTAGGTTAAAGGGTATTGAATCTACTTGCTGGTACAGAATTTCCACAATGTTTTTCAGAAAAGTAAAATTGACAAACCTATTAAAAACGCTCGTATAAAAAACTGAGTAAAGACTATGAATGCAACAAAAAGTTTTGAATTTAAGAATATTTTCTCCACCACTCACAGTACTATCTTTTTGTCATTTTAGATATTTGAAGTAGATAGAGATGAGCATGAGTACTTCATCAGAGAAGAGCTTGTACACAGAGTATGTTGTTCTGAGATAATTGTTTCTTAAATTATTACCTGAATTTGCATCTTTGTAATAATGTAATAAACATACTGAGGAAATGAAGATAATATATATTAATTAACATATTAGCCTTTGTATACGTAGACATATACGATAGGGTTATAAGGTTTTCTTTATCTATTTGTTATTCTTGAATTAACAGTAAAATTATGTGATTTTATTATACTATAAAAATGATATATTAAAAAAATTCTATGCTGTCAATTACAACAGAGGTAACTACAATGACAATATCAAGAATAATTTCATTCAAAGTATGTAAATAATGGATTTATTATCATTCTAGCCTAAACATATCCAAGCCAGAGTATCTATTGTTGAAGGACAAGGACTGACATGGTCTGGTAACCGGAAAGGTATATATATGATATTTTTCTGATTGAACAATACCGCTACATAGGGATATATTCTGCGATATTCGTATTACGTAGATTTGTGAAATATTCACTAGGCCTATATGTCATGAGAACACAAATTCAGCGTAACGTTTAGTTGTCAAATTTCCGTGCGTCTTCTGATTCCCGCGAATATTGCGAAAAATATGCATTTCAAATAAGTAAAAGCAGCCTTTGTTAATCTTTGCTATATTTAACACGAACAATATCATATTTTATAATTCGGTATGAATCATAATGATCAATATCGCAATAAAATACATTTTGGTATGGGTAACGTTAATAGATTGAAGAACAATCGTCAGAGCTACACGTATGAAGAATAGAAAACGAGAATCTAGAGTTATTTTTCCACTGTCTCTCTCCACAAAAATAAATCTTATATGCATTAATGAGGCAAAGACAAAAAATGTGCTTATTCATTACTTTCTCCAAATATTAGAAAAAGACAAATAAATAACTTTTTCAATATATCATACAACTAATGGCATTATCGTTTTTCTTGCTTTAATGTTACTGATGTTTAATTCTTTATAGGAGATTTTTATTGTCTGGTGAGAATATTACACAACACAAAGAAGTCACCAAAAAGCTCACCGAGAGTCTCACCGAAGAATTCACCAAAGACTTCTCCCAGACTAGCCCATTCTCCAACAGGATCCAAAGGATCCTTTGATGATTCGGAAATTACAAAGACATCTATTGTTCAGAATTCTTCTAATCCTCAGTGGAATGAAGTATTTTACCTGTAAGTAATAAAAAAAACAGTAGTATAGAGTGGGTATCTTTGTCTTGGCTATTTGATATTAAGACTACAGAAGTTAATATTTATGTTTCAAATCCAGATATTTTGATATCTTAAAATATAAATATTTCTATTTAAAGTAACAGTGGATACCAAAAAGATTAAAGTGTAAAACAAAAAGTACAATCCAGATAACAAAAGAAGACCGATCAATAAATAAAAATAAAACATTAACAAAGGAACAAAACACAAAAACTGGGAGTGAGATCAAATGCACCAAATGGGAATTTTTGCTCCAAAGGCAGGATCCGTCGTTAGGCCCTAACTTTCGAAGCCTGTATTAGTCGTTGTTTGGTTGCAGTGGACAAAAATAAATATACTAATATTAAAAACTTGTTTTTAACAAGCTGAGACACGCAAATTGCATAACGGTTGACCAATTAATTATGACGATTGCAGAACGTTTGGGGTGATGACTTTAGTTTCGCTTATTTGGTATCCTTGTTTGAGCAACTTTCCTGATAATCACAGTCGTCTTTCTAAGAAGTCTTATAATCTAAACATGCCTTAGACTAATGTGTCAACTGTAATACATGTACACCCTAAGCAGGTGAGGCAAGAACAAAGCTATTCAAACAATGACATTTTTAATAGAAAAATTAAAATCATCACTTTTGTCATAAATCTGTGATCTCATTTGTACCTCTTGCTCAAACTCGAGGATGTCCAAGTATGAAATAGATTTGTTGGTGTCTGTAATTTCTTTAAATACAAGCTAACTAGTATATGTCAGATTTAAGTAGTGACTTTAATTGTGATTTCATTTCTCCTAACTTGTAAATTGTAGACTGGGTGAATGTAGACATCTACCGTTTTGAGTTATATTATCTGCCTGAATATCAGTGAATTCGACTTACTCCACAAATAAAATGTTCATTAAAGTATGAATGTAAAATTATTGAAAATGGTGCTAAACCCCACTCAAACAAACTTAATTTTTACTTCAAGTTGTTGCGGTTATGTGAATACATCGAATAACTGTGTATAATTTAACTTTTTTTATATTATTAATTCATCGTATTAAATAGTTGTCTAAATATTCCGGTTCATTCTTTGTATTTTATGATGTTCTACTACATAGTAAAATTAAAAAAAAATAGTCTGGTCTATTTTTCTGGTTTGCGGGGTGGGGATCAAATGGTGTATTCAAAATTCAGAGCTGATCTATGTACGTTTATAATTTAAATTTTTTTCAAATAGTAGTAACATCCTTTTAGTATTTAAACTTTATGGGGAAAAATTACCAGTTTTCTACGGAGTAATTGAATTACATACAGCTCTCTGTATGACAAAGTAATTTTTTTCGTGTTTCAGAAATGTAGATAACTTTTTCACTGATGAAATAAAAATCTACATCCGTGATCAGACGGTAGAACAATTTGCATTTGATCATCATACAGATAAACATCATCATGAACATCGATTTAAACAGTAAGTAAATCGCGTCATTTTCATCACACAGAAAGAACATTATCTTCAACAAAAATTTTTAACACGGGTAAATCAAGTCTAAAATACTTGTGTAGAAAATCCGAAAATCATAGAACAAATTAAGACATATATTTAAAAAACAAAACAAAAAGAGTAAATCTGGACAACTGAACTCCCAATTATATCAGGGAAAGTGCCACTTACAAAGTATTTACATTTTGTTCGTGTATGGCGTCCATCATGATGTCCAATGTGACCAAAATTAGTATGTAGATCACTTGGTCTTGGAGAAAATTATTGTCTAGCGTCACGATAACTGAAATATTTTTCCTGTTTCGGGGCGGAAACCCAATAACTGTCAATGGATCTAAATTGGTGTGTTACTGTCATATATGAATCACATACACGGGGGGAGGAGGGGTGTCAAAATGCTGACTCTAAAACATGGGGATCCCAGAATTCATATTTCTCCTCCAGAACTCAGATTTTTCCCGTAATCAAATTCTGGGTTTGTTGGAAGTCGCGTAGGATTTATTTTGCCATTTTAATATATCTACTAAAGATTTTCAGGTCGTTGTACGTATAATTGCAAGTAACCTGTCTATCAATCATTCCTTTAAGACCCTTGGTGCATTAAATATTATTTGTTGAATATTTTGAATCATATTATTTTTCAGTTTATTGCGAATGATTTGGCATTCAAGTGAACATGATAAGTCACGATGTGGATGTTTTGGTATGGTATCAATAAATGTAAAAGTAAGTTTTATTTATTTTACACGACTGTTGGTAATAAACTGAATAAAATAACATGACAGACAGCAAATAGGGACCGTTTTTTGACCTACCATATGATGTTGACAAAGCGCTAATTCATTGTTACTTAAATTCGAAGTGATATTTCATCATAATGTCGAATACCACTTTCAAAAAAATTATTACTCCGAAAGGGAGTTTGCCATTATATGTGCTGTTGGTCATTATTGAGGTTATTCTGCGATTTCAACGTACTGTTCCTATACTTTGTTTCCACTGACATTTTGTCTTATAGATATTTACATCCAGTTCTATTCCGTTTAAGGAGTCAAACTACAAATAACATTGTTTTTATTTATAAAATTTATTTGCTGTGTCAAATCCCCGGCTTTTTTTCCGCCTTTTCAAACCAGTGAGAACGGAACCATAGCATGACAACAATAAGAAATTCCTCCAAATTTAATTTTCGAACAACGGTATTGATGGTCTTAACATCAGCAATATTCTTAATCACAAAGAGGTAACATCTAGTTCCATCTTACTTTTTCTATTGTCTGCTACATCTACACCAAGAGCATTGCACCTAAAATCTTTAACTAAAAACAAACATTGCCAGACCTTGAAATAGATGAGTACACTAAAAATCCTTCGACATGTGACTATTCCCACTCTCCTTACATTTACAAACCCTCTGGCCATGTCATCACTGGCGACCTAAATATAATTCAACATGATCATCTCTGAAAGGTTATATTTCGTGATCCTAAATTTAGAGCGCCCCAACTCAAGATGAAATGTACAAACTTAATCATTCTTCATTTACTGCTCTTTAATTTCTTTTAATCTAGGTGTCACTTTCCTACGAAAACAATTATTTAATATTTTTTGCACTATAAACCGTAATTTATTTTGCAGGATATAGTATCACAGGGTGTGGACCGGTGGTTCGATGTAACCGAGTGTGGTAACAAAGGAGTCGTAGTTGCAAAATGCCGCATCAAAATCAATCTTTGCCATAGACAGGTAAACACTTTCTTGTATATTTTCCCCAGACAGGTGAACTACATATACTTGCTGATCAGTCATTTTATTTTATATGTTTATGTAAGATTACCTTAAGATTAGCAACAGGTAAATGTATGAATTATCGTATGTTTTGAATAAACCGAAGACAACATAATGGATAGACGGTGAAAATGAAAATAAATAAATGTGAGTAGGAAAAGTGCTCCCATCTGGCACACACAAGGGTTGTCCTACCATGACGATGGCACTCGTCATATGTAGGACAACATGCATGTTGTTTGAAAGGGAATCATGTTGGACTTTCGATAGTGAAATAAAATAAATTTAATTCCAACATTCACTCTTTACAGTATAAGTGATATCAAGATGACACGAGCATTGTCTTAAAGACAATCTAATTATACTGTATACTACTATCCTAACCCACAAAACAAAAGACATTACTTTAACACTAAATCGTTCTGTAAAATGTAAATCGAGCTGTGAAATTTTGCCTTAATGAATTTTCTAGAGTCAGGAATTGAGTAAGGTATTTAAACGCTTGGGATTTCTAGACAATAAGAGGTTATGTAATGCCCCTCCGAGATTTTTGCACAGAAATTCAAATTGCATTCGTCATTTTGAGATCTGTTTTTTAAATATTATCAAAGTTAAAACAATTTCAGTGAATTGGCAATTTGCGTCATTGTTAAACATTTGAGTCATTTAATCATGCAACAGAAAATCGATGTTGGAACCGAGAGTTAAAACTTAATTATTTTTTTCTTCTTCTTCCTTGCTAAGAAATGATCACAGGACAACACTGTATCAAAAAGGGGTAGTTTGTATAAATAATGAACGTTTTATTTATTCAAACTTTTGTATTCTTTCTTTTATTGTCCAGTACATAATGCAAGCTGAATGAGAGATAAATTAAAACCTACTTCTTAATAAATGTATTTCACCCTTGCCGTTTATTACCATTCTGCTACTTGAGCCATACCATTTGAAAAAAAGTCACAAATTTTGTAGAAATATTTTTGTGTATATTCTAATGTTCTTTTTCAATAGAATGCAAATATTTTTAACAATAAAATAAGTGAAGTAAAATTTTTCCTTTGAATAATGGGCGTATACTTTATTAAATTAATACAGGAAACATATTAGTTAGGAAAATTTTCAAACGTTACAGAATTCCTCTTTCGTTACATATGTTATAATAGAGGAACACCTTGCCAGTTACAATTCTTCAACTTTATGTAAGATATGAATTTGAACAACTTCTACTCTGTTCTTTTTACACAGGATGATATTATGAGTGAAGAGTATTTCTCTATTGATGATTACTACCAAGCTGCTCAACAGGTCTATGGATTCTCTGCTAAGAAATGTTTGGTAAGACAGAATGACACATAGAGTAGTTATTCATTATATTGTTTGACCAATTCATATGTAAAAGTGTCAGCATTTCTTCTTTATTCCCTGTCCAATGCCATAAAGGCACAAACACTTCCAACTCATTCACAACTCTGACGGTCACTCCTCACTTGAACTTTTTAAAATAGTTTTGAATCTTTTCATAACATTTTTTTTTGCGGTGGTGCTTAGGCGTAAAGCAAAACTATGTTATTATATTAGTATATATATTTTACAGTAAGATATTCAAATACAAACATTAAACAGGAAACAAATACCTGCATATTTTGCAAGAAAATATTTGTAAAAAGCATGTCATAAAACTGCATGTACTTATGAAATATATGATTTACACAAGACTATATGAATAATTATTCCTAATCGATATTGTAATGGAATTACAGGAAACACTTATTTTTATATGGACTATGAATACACACTAACTTGTAATCGGATTCATATGATAAACCTTTTCCATCCGCCATGTTTATTTTCCAGAACAATTATTTGCATTAAATGAGTAATCTCTAGATAGGTATTAGAATAATATTTTACATATTTTGGGCATATTTTGCATTGTTGCAGAAACAAGACATGCCAATGGAAGCAAAATTACAAGCTCAGGAGAGACGAATACTGAATACATTTGCGGCATCACATCAAATATCAGATCTATCTCAAGCCATTATGTAAGACTACAAATTAGAATTGCCATAAACTAGTACGACATTGTTTCATGTTATAATAATTGTAATTCAGACTGTTACTTCTGCTAGAAATCAACTTTTCACAGAATTATCTGAATTTTATTTCTTCAAATCTGTCCTTAATGTATTTGATTTCCATGGTTTTTCTTTCACGTTTGCCGAAAAACAATTTAAAAATAATTATCTCGTATAGTTACTTAAGCATGAAATAAATGTAGGATATGTTTTATGCGTCTATGAAATAGTTTATATTTCTTCCTAAAACATCTAATTTCTTTTGTTTTTTCAGTCACGTAATCATCCTGTTAGAATGGACTACAGAGAATGACAATCTTTCCCACACACAACATGCACTAGTTAAGCACATACAGGATTTACAGATGACCTGGGTAACAAAACAGATCAATATAGCTACAGCAGCACAGAAAATGCCCCTAACTGATGCAGAGGTAAAGACATATTATATCATAATGTTTACTGGTTAATATGGTTGTTGTCTAACAAATATAAAAAATGTCTAAATAAAATATAAATATCTATTATAGAGTAAACAAAAATATATTCTTACCTACAAATACTAGACAAAATCACTCTCTGCAGTAAAGGATGTGGATGGACAAAATATAAGATAATGAATTTGATTCAAACTGAAATTAATCTGTCCTTTTAAAAACATAAACAAAATACTATGAGAATATGTATTTTAGTTCAGAGGACTTATAATTTCACCTAGTTTGCAGCTAATGCCAAACAGATAAAAAAAAACATCACTGGTTTTAAATATACGACAATTCAGAATAATGCAAATTTTAAGGCAAATTTGGAATAAAACTACTGATATTGAAATGATAAAGATTTTCCTACCACGAAAAATGTATTCATTTAACCTCACATCATACATTAAACTGAAATATTATGTTAATCTTGGAAAAAAGTTGAGAAATGCAGTGATGTTTAGGTTAACGCATTTTCGGTGACATGAACATGACAGAGGTGCTATGTTTTTAGTGAACATTCTAATAATGGTTATTGTATTCATAAGTAGTAGTGAATGATGATTCTAAGGTGAAATACCCCAGTCCGTGAACTGTATCTTTACTGATTATGGTAATGAACATTATGGGGCTTTTCTCATCTGTAGGTGTCATGCCACTAAAATATTTGTCTTACGTTCCTTTGTAAATTCTCATTATTTTCAACTTTCCTACGTCTTTTACCTTAAATTCAAATAAAGTGGCACCCATATCTCACGAAAACTGCATCCATATTGCTTTTTTCCTCAAAATATCCACATACTTTTAATTGCATATAAGAAAGAGCGTTCAGCTGGAAGCTGACATACTGTTATAAGTGTACTTTCACTTAAGAAATCATGCAGAGCTAGAAGTTCATTTTTGGATGGCTGTACACAAAATTCTAAAATAGATATTCAAAAACAAATTATGCCACTTTTCTTGTAAAATGTTAAGCTTTTCAAAAATACCTAGTTTACTGCAGTATTCTGTGGTTCTTATTTTATAACAGAGAGTAGGAATCTGTTTGTTTTTTAAAGTATAACTTTCCTGTACGTTCCAGTGACTGATGCCCTAATGTAGTGGTTGTACACCTGTACGTACATCTGTATCCATTTTTATTATTGAACGGTTTGATATCTGTTGTTACTTGATTTGACATTAATCTAAAAAATCGTTTTTTAACAGATCAGTTGGTATCGAAAGGCAGCTGTTAACTACATCAAATGCATTTGTGAACATTTAGAAGATCTACCAGAATTATTTCCTCCATCAGTGGAAAATATAAACATCCTAAAGTTGAGGCTAGGGTATGTCAAATGAAACCAGAGTTGCTCTTTTATTGATAAAAAATTACTGCTGGACGCAAGATTTACAAAATATGACAACAGGTAATAAAAGCAGACGCAGGATACAACTTCAAAACCATCCCACATATGTATAGTTGTATTAAATGTTTAAAATTACTGAAAAAAAAATGATTCGTTGCAAGTGATAAGGTAAGCAAGTTTCTATCATTTACTAAGCATGTTCAAAGAGAAAGTTGACGCTAGGACTAGTTAAACAGTTGTAAGTAATTACATTCAGTATTTATATTGCCTGTACCAAATCAAGATATCTTGTCTCTATGCTGTTCGTTCTTTCATGTTTTGTCTTTGTTCTTTTGGTAATTTTGGGGGCTGTGATGGTGCAGGTTGTTGTGATGTACTTCATTATTGGCTTTTCCTGTTGTCTTCTTTTTAAAAATTAGCAGCATACTATTCACCTTATTTTTCCCTCATAAATATTTTAAAAATTCTTCATAAAAGTAGATATCCATTACTTGTATAAGTTGTATTTTAGTGATAATGTTCATCGTAATCAATAAACTGAATTAGAGTCCGGGTTTATTTCCTTTTTTTCACTTTTCGCAGTTG
>JAOXYI010715121.1:0-22856 GCA_028566495.1 Lithophaga antillarum
ATCATTCCTGCAAAGTTTGGTTTCAATTGGCCCTGTGGTTTCTGAGGAGAAGATTGAAATGTGAAAAGCTATCGACGGACGACGGACTCCAAGTGATGGCAATAGCTCACATGATCCTTCGGGTCAGGTGAGCTAAAAATATATTCTTGTTTCTCTTTAAAACAATAAAATAAAATGCTTTATCAATTCAACAATGTGCGGATTTTTTTTTTAGGAAATTTAAAAATGGCGTTTGAATTCGTTTTCTTGTCGTATGACAACGGGATGAATCAATAACAGTCAGACTATTCATTAAACGACTTAAATGCAAGATGTATATTAAAGATAAAATAAACTGAATATTAGTAAGAAGGATTAAGAAATTAACAAAAATCACGCAACCTACTACGTGTTTCAATTTCGGATATGTCTGGCAGACATTTTAGTGGATTTTGAAATATAAGTAGGTAGATCTAATGGGTATGGATATTTTTCTTTTGAAGTTGCGTTAAGTGTTACTTCGTGTTTCGTAAAAGTTTTAATTTAGAACAATTCACTTATTCATTTCATATTTATAATTTCTTAAGAACCGATTAAGCTGTTAATTTATAATAGTATACAAGAATGAATTTCTCCGATTAGATACATTTGCAAATATTTGAATACGTTTGCATTCATTCTGCAAAGGTTTAATCAAAATTGTACCAATAATTTTATGCTAATAGATCCTTTCATTACTATTACATGTATGTCCAAATAGGACACTATGACCAACGAAACGATTACTTCGTTAAAAGCAACAGTATATTCATTTCCAAGGACAGAAAAATTCGATCAACTCTTGAAAGAAGTGACAAAGCTGGAGCACGAAGTCATTAATATTTCGATTTCCAAACAACATCTTCCCAAGCCAAAGGTTTCTGAGTCCGCTTCGTTTGTCACAAACCCTGTACAGATTACCCGTTTTGTGTGTAACTTTGCACATGGCCAATTAAAATATCCGACACAAAAACTTTCAAGAGAGCTGAATTCTGATTGGTTCACATGAGTCTTAATGAAGACCGAGAATTTACAAACCTATTCTGTCAAGCCAAATAACGACGGAGCAATTTAAGGATAATTCCACATCTGGTGTATATTGATCTGACTTACTGTAGAATCATACTTAAATGATACTAAACAAAACCAGTAAAAACAGATACATTACCATTTTGCCTTTTCTACAATATCCAAAAAGTGTCTGTTTAATCTCTTTGCTTTGGCCAATTCTGCCAGTCTGTTCTTCTACAAATGAAAAAAATATTTGACTGACTCACAACAAAATTCCATAGGTTATACATGCCAAGATTTCAACATGAATACGAAAGAAAATCGGCAAGTAGGTTTAACAAGTTTTTGACACAATCTCATAGCCCCCCCAACCCCCTTCCCCATAAGAAAGTTGTAAACTTTTCGCAAAAATTCAATCATACCGTCAGAACAATATGCTGATTTCCATATGGTAATATGGAACAATGAAATGCTTTAGAGTTCTGATTTACACTGTTGGAGGAATTACGTCACAAGATTTCGTTGCAACAACGATGAACAATACAAAATGTCTCGAGGAAGATTTAAAAACATCAACAGTGAAGGCTGGACAACATAAAACCTCGTAAAAGATGGAACAAGACCGGGCCTTACGAATTCTGTTTCTATACATTTAGTTTAGTTACTATCCAATTAGAACGAGGAATTAATCGAAATATGTGGTACTTCTATCACTATTACAGCGATTTTAGAAATATAAATGTATGTACAGAACTAAACTGGTAGGTTTATGAATTCAAGGAGGAAAGTTTCTATTGTTCTATACATGGCATTCGCTTTTGTGTATATTCGCAAAACCGACGCAGTCGTAATTTAGGAGATCAGAAAAACGATGGTTTACATGTAAAACATTAGGGAGATGTTTTGAACTAACTGGGACACAGATCTGTATGATTCTCTATGACTCTCGATAGTACGATTTCTTTTGAATGTTAAATAGTTTCTGAAGAGAAACATATCGGCTTAGTTAATGGCTACACATTGTATTGTTTAATAAATTACATGTCAAATTAAAGTACAGCTTCCAACAGGAAATAAGAGAGTTGATCTTAATTATCTAATGCAATTCTGTCACATAACAATCAATTTAACGTGTTGACGAGTTTGATAACAGATGACAGTTAAGCCTGTATGGTTATATTTTAAACACATTAACATAAAATCTTTACGTTTTCCTCCTGTAGATTATTCGGAATCTTCTTTAAAGTTACTGTCCATTACAATGTAGAAAGATGCAACTACAATGAGCTAAAATGAAAACAGGTTAACATATTCCTTAATTATAACTTATATACTGATTTTCAACTAATAAGCTGAAGTCAATCATACTCCGAACATGTCTACAACTTTAAATTGCTTCTTTTGAAATTACTTCCACAACCATTCATATTATACTGAAAATACAGTTATATGCTTATCCGCTTCGATATTTAGCCCACATTTTTTAGACACTGAAGCTGAGTATCATGTTTACTGGAAATCTGTCTGATTTCAAAGTAATAAGTTAAACCTCCGTAAAGCCTTTCGGAGCATCAAGCTTGTGTTGTCAAGTTATGAAAAGCGTGGTAAAGTTTTGAACTGACCCAAATTTCCGTGTATATGTAGGCCGAAAAAATGCCGTAAAGATCCGTTTCTGCTTTTTGATATCCACCCAAAGATAAAAAAAATATGGCGGATTATGATTATTTGTTCTAATTTCGGTGAAATTAAAAAGGAAGGGCTTACAGTCATTTTGTGTTATTGCAAAAGAAATATTCCATAATGAAGAAAGAAAGAAAGAAACAAACGTTGATATTTATGTCACATTATTTATGGCATTATACTGACGTCACATTTATATGAAACTAGCAATTTTTCTATTAATAGATCATATAACCTATTTGAAACAGTTGCCAGCTGAGGAAACATAAGCTTGTACCATTTCATTTATTCATTTACATGTATCATTACAAACAATAATTTTAATGCAAATTTTGAAAATAGTAGAACCTTCTACACCAAAATATATATGTGAAAAACGGTTGAATCAACATTTTTCACCAAATGTACTACTAGAGCTTAGTTCAAGTTCTCAAAAAATACATATTCAACTCTTAGGTAGGTGATGAACCGGTACATTTCACTTGTTGGGGAGGGGGCTAATGAGGCCTTTTCCTATCTAGTCCTGCAAGCCCGAAGAAATTTTTAGGGCAGTGTCTATCTTGTAAAATTTTACTTTCTTTGAAATAAGATATGTTTGACGATTTTATATTGACTGTGACGTCCTGTGCAGTGGACATTATTTCATTCGGTATAATTTTTGCTGTAAACTCCAGCATTAAGCATGGTTATACATGCCAGAAAAAAAAGAAGAAAGATACTTAGATATATACATTCTATAAAACAAACCAAACTCAGGTAACTGAAAATCTTCTTATACAGTCACAAACTGTAGTTCAATTTTCACACAGTGTCCATCGAGCCATGCATAGCATGCTTGCCTGGGGTGCATTAGATAGGGGTTCGAATCCTTGTTGGCTCAAACCAAAGACTTCGAAATATCGGTATTTGCTGCTTCTCCGCTAGCATTGAAGAGAATGAGCAATAACCGGTCTGCATTCCAGTGGGGTGACATATCTACTGTAGGCTATTATTTCAGTAAGTTAGTACTATTAAATCGAACTCGGCTTTCTGGTCTATCAAAGTATGCATCACACATTATGATTTGTTCTCGCCATGATTTAGCTGAAATATTGCCCACTTGGCGTTAAACAATATTCACACACACACACACACACACTTATTTTGTTGATTTATGTATGATAAAATAAGATCTCTACTAAAATTAGACAAAAAGATGATATGATGCTTGAACCTAGTTTATAATTCTAAGTTTTACATAATGTGAACTGTTAATAAGGACAAGGAACATAGAGATACTAGATTCTAGCAGTACAGACGTTTATCTCCAGTTTATCATGCAGGTAAAGAGCAGTACATAACTTGATGTGATCTTCGACAGAATATGTAAACCGGAAATGCAGTACAGTGTATGTACTCTGTTAAAGAATATGTAAACCGGAAATGCAGTACAATGTATGTACTCTGTTAAAGAATAGGTAAACCGGAAATGCAGCGCAATGTACTGTATGTACTCTGTTAAAGAATATGTAAACCGGAAATGCATTACAATTTATGTACTCTGTTAAAGAATATGTAAACCGGAAATGAAGTGCAATATATGTACTCTGTTGAAGTTTTACTTACCCGTATAGTGCTTTTCATGAACAATTTACTAAAATCACGGTTTTTAACAATCCCAAGCATTTCCCTGGCAGATTCCTGAGCTGAAACAAGTTCTGCACTAGTTATTATTCTATGCAGTCTCTACAACGAGAAATACATGATTTATTTTCGAATAAACAATCAAAGATACCGTAATTAATTTTATACGCAATATGCACATTTCAACAAATTGATTCGGACTATACACATCAAATAGTGCTAAAGTAAATAATGTCTCGTCAGTTGTGCTCGAAGCCAAATATTTGTAAAGCCGAAGAACACCAAATGTTGAAGAGCAGACAAAACCAAAATGTCCAAAAATACAATAAAAACCGTCTAAGGATACCTTTGCACGAGGGAGATAAACCTCAGTTTTCACATAATTTCTAGAAGTATACTTAAGTTAGATTATTTTTTGCTTTTTTACTATCGATCGTTTTGTTTATATTTACTTTAGCACCATTTGATGTGTATAATTTGATCATAGAACTGCTTAATCACTTACAAAGACCTACCGTAAGGTGTTGTGTTTAATCTACGTGCTCTAATTACAGAAAACTTCAACATATAATTATGACGTCATTAGTTTGGCGTAGTCCGAATCAATCCGTCCATATTGGCAGCTTGTGTGATTTTTTAATTGGGGGTTTAGACCAAAGTATTAATAAAGCAAGCTACAGTAGCGTCCTGTCGAAAGTTATACAAAAACTGGCGAAAAGGAAACGAGTTGAAAGCCTCTCTCGGCTGCTCATTACCAACTCTTGACCTTCCAGCTGTCAAAAAGCTGACGAAGCTAGACACAAACGTCTGTGAGAAACTGCCTCGGGTGGAGTTTTCACCAGCGAACGTTGAGCCTTTGAAAGCCGAGCTCGATCCTTCGACCCCTTGACTCCTTGTCCATTTGTCGGCTTCAAAGTCCGTTTACAATAAAATACGTGCTTAAAATTTGTCGAACAGGAATGATAGCCTTCATTTTAGTTTCAGGCTTTGAAAACTATTTTCGCTAGCAAAGAGCCGAGAAAAGCTTTCGAGGGTCGAGAGAAGCTTTCGACGTTGAAAGCCGAAAGAGTTAACGAGGGGTCGAAAAAGCTGTCTGTTCGATGATGACTCGTTAGCTTTTCTCGGCTCGTTTTCGACCCCTCGGCAGCTGAGCTTCGTCAGCTTTTCGCCAGAGGAGCGTAAACTTTCCCTAGGGTGTTACTGTACTACTCACAGGCTTGGTATCCAAACTTTTGACATTAGAACCAAAATTAGATTTTCATTGGTTTTAAAAATGTAGACATAATTTTATATAAATCACTGTTATAGCATTAATTTTCATATAAGGGGTCATGTTGAACTTTGACCCACTTGATAATGAAGAGAAATGTTTCAATAAATAATTTACAAATAAACATTCTCAAGTCAATGCGAAAAAGGCACATGTAGTTCAGTTGGTAAAGAAGACGTTTTCACGGATGAGATCATAGTGACCTCGATCTTGGATCACAGAGTGAACAAGGGTCTTCTCTTATCATAATAGATCAGTGTAATTGAAGTGTTCGGGATATTCTATCGGTTTTTGCAATACCATGAATTTTGTTGTTGATGTCTCTGTCGCTTCCTGATTTGTCCAGTTGTCGAATGTAGGAATAACGTAAGGCTATAAAGTAATATTTTCATGTGTTGCTGTTGTAATCCTGCATATCTATAGTCTTTTGTCTTTTCTTCAAATGACATTAATACTAACCAAGTCGTAAATATTACCGATATTGATCCTGTAATTCAAAATTAATGTAAATAGCAGTCTACAGCAGCTGCTCTATGTAATAAAATAACACTCAGTGGTGATAGTTTTGTCGTAATTGTCCATTATTTACGAATTGCATATACAATAGATCAAAATTACATAGTCCCAAGGGAATTAGAAATTTACAAATGTTGATGCAGAAGAACCGTTTCAATCATATAAGTGCGGCATCACAATTAACATAGCATCGATCTGCAGATACAATAATTTGTAATGTAATTTTGCTTGCTTTTATCTTGAGAATTGATTTCCGTATTTCTAATTTTATATGCGCTTCCAATATCTTTATTAAAATCTCTGCTCATCTTGTATTGCGTAATATCACAATTCCCCTGAAATATACTATTACATGTATGACAAAAACATTTGTGGTGTGTAGACTGCCTCCACAGATCTGTATAAAGTCACTAAAACTCTTCACATAAAGTACCATATCTTAAATTGAAATTGCTAAACCAATACTAATTTCTGAAACTGATTGGTACCGCAGTTCAAAACATTATACAAATAAGTACTATAACTGAGGAACCAGAGCTAATAAAGAAAGGTCTGGATGTCAAGTGATAACCATTATAACATGATAAAGGTCAACATAAGTGATATATGGTTACGAAATACCGGATACCACTTATTGAATAATTGACATGAAAGCTTTCATTTGCAATACATCTCATGTTCAGTATTGACCGCTGTCTTCGTTGACTGTCACATTTAAATGGATTTTTCTTGCCTTGTTTCTTGACATTTTGGTGGGTGGCTGATGTGACGGATTTGAACAGATTTCAATAAACTATGTTGATATCTGTGCTTATTATTTGTTTTATTATAGTAGTGCAATAGTCAAAGAATCCACAGCAAAAACGTAGAATATTATGTTTTATTGAAAACCGTTCAGCTATATGTCTAATAGAACAGTTTCATGGTTCTATCTTGACATATAAAAGGAAGTTGTTTTTAATAAAAGAAAACAAGACTGTAGCAGACACATGAAACATACAATCAATTCCTCTGTCAAAAATTACTTACACAAATCATTGTTGTAACATACTTTTGATATAATACTAAATATGAATTATATATACAGTGTGTATATAGCTTGTACTGTAATCTACGGTTGACGTGGGCAAAGGTTAACATGCAGTATAATTATTCCACAGTTTCATTGTAGATAACACCTTTGTAATTAATTTTTCCCAAGCCTTGGTTAATATATGATT
Organism: Lithophaga antillarum; assembly: GCA_028566495.1. Classification (NCBI taxonomy): domain Eukaryota; kingdom Metazoa; phylum Mollusca; class Bivalvia; order Mytilida; family Mytilidae; genus Lithophaga; species Lithophaga antillarum. The sequence goes on from JAOXYI010715121.1 coordinate 7,339, forward strand.
TCTGCGGATGGCTACCTGAATGCTTTGGTCGTAATATCAGTAATTATGTCGTATCAATTCTGAACTTGATCTTTTCATCTTTTTATTCTACGGTTTAAAGACTTGCTGATCAACGCTCAATTTCACTTAGAGTTATTTCCCCTTTTTAAAACAGTCGTGACTCAGAAACTCAAATTTATCAGTTTAATGGAATAACAATAGTTACTTACATTTCTGGCAATGTCAAGGTTTATAAACACTCTCGGGACAAAATTATAGACCTCAACTTTCATATCAAACTTGGCCCTCGGGAAGTCCATAAACTTTCGACGTCGCTCTCAAAATAAGTATCTATTTTATAATTATAACATGCAATACATTGTTCACACGTACAGTTGATTTCACCGACATTACAGATATAAAAATGTACCCATAATTGTATCATTTTAAAGATTTATGGTACGTTGTATTGTTGCATCAAATTAACTTTATTATTTGGGTTACTAATTTATTAGTCGCTGCTCCCTTGGACTTTATCTTGCACAAGAAACCACACCAACTAGTGAGTACCGGAAGAAAATGTTACGGACGAGGCAAGATCGAAGCACAAATAGAGTAGATTTTGTAACAAGTAAGCAAAAATATTCAACAAGATATGCCGCTATTCATTAAAAAGTAAAACATTACAAATTTTGCAAACCAAAGTATGAAGTTTATTGCTGAGTCTTATTCATTCGCAGTCTCGCTTCATCGAGGAGGCGATCGGGACGCCTACAAATGAGTGTCCTTGTTTTGAATTTAAATCGTAATTGCCCAAAGTTCTGGAGCTATCAAAGATTCGCTCAAGGGCTAAGCTATCGAAGTAATTGGTTTATTGGAATTTAATGCCACATTAAAATATTTTCAGCTGCATCATGAGTACTTTTTACTGGTGGACGAAGCCAAAATTGCCAATGAACAACTTGTGTGCCTGTAGAAAATCTTGAATTCACAACCTTAAAAGAGACGGGATAATGATACACAAATATACCAAACCCCTCTTAGATCCCTTGGCTTTGGTTGTAAACTGGTATTCTATGGACACTCTACAAATTTTGAATATATATGTAATAACTTTTCTTAATTGTAAAGATTGAACCTTTTTATACGAGATTATCTTGTTTTAGTTGCACATATTATTAATTTCTAGCAATAAACTAACCCCCCACCCACTTCCTATATACTTCTTCATACATAAAACATTTCATGTATAATTTGTTCTCAATTATTTCTGAATTTTGATAGAAATCAGTTAACTGGGTTTTTAATGAGTTTCGGATAACAGATATACTCTGTCTAGTATTTTGACCGAGATACACGTATCAGGGGTCTTGAAATATAGCATACATGTATTTAATTTCAAAGTAATTATAATAGGAGGTGCATATCTACAATTTGTATTTAACATTGCCTGAAAGTTTTGATGAAATCAATTCACTGCTTATGGGGACTTGCAGGTAACAGGAACCTTCTATGTAGTATTAGGGCCGAGGTACATATATGAAGTTTCTGGATGTCTAGTACATTTATATTCAGTTTCAAGGATACCAAATTAGGTGGTGCATATCTACAACTTGTACTGAACAACCTAAAGTTTTGAAATCCATTTACTGGTTTCAGGGGAGTTGCGGATAAGAGGCCATAGTAGTTGGGGTGATATACATGTATGAAGTATTTGGATATCTAGATAATGTAATTTCTTGAAAAATTAAGTAAGAAATGCACATCTACAATTTGAACCTAAAACTTTTAAACTTTCTGGAAATCTAGAATATTCAATTCCTAGGAAAAATAAAATAGGAAGTGCACATCTTTATTAGATCCTAAGTTTGCCAGGAACTTGGAAAACTGAATATTAACAACATCAAAATAGGAGGTGCACAAACATTTTGGTACTAAGAATTCCTGAGTTTGTGGAAATCCATTGAGTAGCAAAGGAGAAGTTGCGGAGCAGCTAACAAACGGACAGGCACAATGAACACTATATATATACCTTCGTTATCGCTAGCTTCGGAAGCCGTATAGTGCCACAAAGAAAATGTTTTTATGTCGTAATTACGGGATAGCTGAGTCGTAATTACGAGACAGCTGAGTCGTAATTACGACATACTAAGTCGTTATTACGACATAGCTGAGTCGTAATTACGACATACTAAGTCGTAATAACGAGATAATTATGTCGTAATTACGAGATAGCTAAGTCGTAATTACGACATCTTTTTTTCCTTGTGGCACTAACCGGCTCCGTAGGCTAGCAATATGAAAATTACAAATTATATGTTCTCTATTGCTATCCAGCTTTAATCTTAAAGATACATACCGGACTGAAAAAAAGTACGTGTGGACTTTTCCAGCAACTTGTTTCTGGAACATTTCTGAAGTATGGAACAAGGTATCGGAATATCACATGTTCAAAAATAAGCAGCAATATGCCTAAAACTAATCCAACGGATAACATGACAAACAGTCCTGCATGATGTTCAGCTTTCAGTCTGGATTCTTCTTGTGATATACTTTGTTTATAACATTGTTTATCTTTGAAGTGTATATCTATAAGATCATCTATATAACCGATTTCATGGTATTCTTTAATCTTTTCTGATACAGGAATCTACAAAAAACATAGTACAATCTACTTTACTGGTTTATCTGTCTTGTATTGTTGTTGCTTCTCTAAAGATGGAATCCTAGAGCTTGCTTTATTACTAGTTCGGAATTTAGTAACGGATTTCACGCGATTTCTTCCACTGTTATATGTATGTATTAATTGCTAATGAAGTAGTGAGATTATTTGTTGCCATTCCTATCGTTAAACAATTAAGGAATACATCGAACTGAATCCGTTTCGAAATTCCCGAAAAGTTCTTATAAGTTGATGTTTTTATGTGAAAAGTGTTGTTTTGGCTTCAGTGATTCATTTTCTTTGATTTAGTTTATAACTGCATCAAGAGCGAATCAAACCGTTCGTAGAACTCAACTTGTTACCGCTAGCCTAAGTATTACCTTTGGTTAAACTATGTTTAATGTGTGCCAAAACCCATTTGTTTTTCGTATAAATTCCTAAAAGCCCCAAGTGTATTACAATCATTACAAATTTGACTGCGTAATATCATTATAAGTTGACAAAGATTCTACCCAAAATGAATTTGTTTATGTTTTGTTTACATTTATTAAAGTGTTCATGTCAGTCACGCTAGATTTCTAAGAATATATAACCAAGCCATTACATTCAACATTTTAAAAATCAAATGATTTATTTCCCCATCAGCTAGACTCCTACGAGCCTTTTGTGAAAACCTCTACACTGAAGTGTTTTCAATCACTATAAATTGCTTGTTACTTGACAAGAGGAAATAAGAAATGACATGTGAAGAAGCCAAACCTTTCATTCCATGACTATTCATGTTCTGTTTTAGAATTGCAAATTCAAAAATAAGAGGAAAAACAACTGAAACATTAATCAAGCGATTTTCTTCAAACCAAGTAAATCCATATTTGCCCAATCGTTATTTACTGAAACTGATGTATGCTTGAATTTACCAGCTCTTTTCTAAAGGATAAATGCATCCCTTCTGTACATTTGTGCAAATTAAATATATGGCCAATGTGTACTAACGTTCAAGTCGTATTACTATTTATTTGCTAAAGAGCGGTCGCCACAAGGGTGATAGGATGATATCGGGTAAGGACAGCACCTAACTGTACACAGAAACATAAGACAGTCTGGAAGCCAAAAACCTATATGGAAAAATATTTGCCGTCCACCCCTTCGTTAAAGAATCATTACACATTGCGTTAACATTCAGGATGATGACTTAGTCCGTGGGCTAGATAGGCTTACCGTGCACTCCCCTCCCCCCGACTTATCCGGACCAATTTTTTTAAGGTCTGAATTATGTCCTTTTTTGAATTTCAGATGTTAACAAACTTAATTTTGGGATGAACTACTGATTTGGGGGCTATTTTTGCCCTGATGGGTCATTTTGGCCAATTTTCGTTTTTACTGAAACTGTATCTTTAGGTAGCAAAAAAAGACTTTAAGGTCAGCTTAGGGAGTCATGTATGGTATCAACAAAAAGCTTAAGGTAAAAGCTTTAAAACGTATATCTGATTTGATATTCAGTATTACCCGTTAGCTGTCAGATCTGAATCTTAGCCCCCACCTCTACCAAATTTTACTAAAAACGTTCAAATTTTGTCTTCCAAATGAAAATATATAACCTTAATATACAAAATATGGTCTTATTTTGTGTTTTCTAGTGGAAATGACAAATTCATTAAGGTGTTTGTTGTATCAATTTTCTTAAAAAAATCTTCAAAAAAATGAATAATTTGGCAAATTTTGGATTTTTTCAACATAGTGCTGGGCACTAGTAGTAGAAATCTGAAACTTATCTTTGCCTTTACTTTATACCTGTATAACACACCAATCAAACAAAGTCAAAAATTTGTTCCCTGAGGTATTGTTTACACATTAAAGTTTGCAGAAAAGTACCCCTACCTCTTAAAATTCATGACAAATTAAACATTTGTGGTAGATTACTGACAACAGAAATTGTAATGGATAATTTTTTTTTACACATTGATACACTGTATTTGTGATTTCTGTCAAAAAGAGATTATCAGTGTGTAAAAAAATTGTAAATTACAAGTTCTGTTGTCAATAATCTACCAAAAATGTTTAATTTTTCATGAATTTTAAAACGGGGCGAGGGTACTGCAAATTATAATGTGTAAACAATATCTCAGGATCAAATTTTTGGCCTGGTTTGATTGGTATGGTATACAGGTATAAATTAAAGGCAAAGATAAGTTTCAGATTTCTATAACTAGCGCCCAGCACTTAAAAAGGAGGCAAAATGTTGAAAAAATCCAAAATTCTTTTAGGGGGACGAGGAAAGCTTTCGAGGGACCGAGGCGTGGAAAGCCGAGCTATCTATTCGATCCCTCGTTAGCTTTTCTTGGCTCCTTTTAAACGCCTTGGCTGCCGAGCTTTGTCAGCTTTTCGTACATATAACTTTCACCAGGGCTTTGAAAATTATGTGTTAGCGCAATGCCCCAGTGGTAGCTGTGCAGCTATGTTCATTATTTATGTATTTTTGCTCTGTACATAATGAAATGATAAACTGGCAATTTTTTTAAACTTGACTCAATTTTCAGTCTAAATTCGAGACACGCCGAGTTTAAATACACTCCTATTAGATTTATAAATAGAAAGGGCCGCATGAACAAGATGAGAAACAATGTAAAGACAAATATGAAATTTCAGCAAAGAAAATATCAAAATATTTTAAAATTTTATACCAACGTCTCACTTGACCCTGTATCACTCACTTGATCATTAGTTGTCTCATAAATATATACGCAAAAACATAGATGCTATATTAAACTATATGCCCATGTAGACCATCTATGTAAAAGTATGAGCATGTGGTTGCAAGTGGTTTCTGGCAAGCGTGGATAGTGAGTACATACTTTTTGCCCTTGCATGCTGCCATGGTGCATTTCTCATCGGCATGAATTGCACATACTTTTAAGACCTATCGGCATGAATTGCACATACTTTTAAGACCTATCCAAGTTTGGGTCTAACTGACTCAGTTATTTTAGAAAAGATATTTTTCCCATGGCATGCAGCCCTGCAGTTGCGATCATCTTGGATTTTTAACCGCGTCAGAACAAATACCACGACCATTTTAGATGATATTGCAAGTGATATTCTCACTAAATTTAGTTTCAGTTTGAATATTTCCCACAAGATGTTTTATTCATCTATGTCCGGTAGTGGCAGCCATTTTGACTTTAAGATCGACAGTGAAAACATAAACTTTAAGGAGGCAAATCCAAGGAATATTCCTGCGAAGTTACAGTTTCACTGGCTATAATGTCTAAGAAGATCTGTAATTGTAGTTTCATTAGGGTCTTATTTTCATTCATGTTCTACAAAGGCGGCCATCTTGGATTTCCAGTGGGATCGTAAAAACCTTTTTGTTGACTATTTAATATTTCTGCTGAGTAAAATGGTTTTATTGATCCAGTGGTATATGAGAAAAAGATCTTTACATATATATTTCAAATAAAGTCTGGTCCGAGCGCCATAAAACTCAAAATATTCTTAAGTCTAAGAATTTACTCAGATACCATGACAACAGGAGTATTCTGATGTTTTCATTGGTGGAACTTGAGTAATAAAAAATTCTCAGCCAAGAATAATTTTTATGGCACCGGGGCCAGGTGTTTTATTATTGTGCTGCGGTTGGGTTATCTTGGATTTTAATTCGGCATAAAAAGTAAATATTCCACAGGGAAGTCTATCCATGAAACATTTCTGACAAAAACTGTGAAATCTGAGTAATGTCCTATGTTAAAATATGTCTCGCATGTGCGGCATCCTGGGTGTTAGATCGGCAGGAAAACACTTTGTAAAGGACTGTCTAGTGAATATTAATGTACAGTTCTCGTTTAATTATCTTCGTTATTTCTGAGATCTTTAAACATACGCTAAACTGTGTCCAGCATGCGGCTTCGTCGCTACTGAGCTACGGTTCCACTTACTATGTGGTATCCACCCTGATGATTTTTTGAAATTTCAGCCAATCAGAAACGTTATCGGTCCTAGCGACCATGTTGAATTTCAGACTGGAACTAAAGTACATACTCTTTAAAAATGTTAAGGAACATTCCTGCAAAGTTTGTTCCCAATCCGTCAGAGAAGAATATTAAAATACAAGAAAATTACGGACGTCGAACGCAATGAAGACAATATCTGACATGACCCTTCAAATGACTTCTGTATTCATAATGTTGTGACTTGTGTATTGAATATTTTATTGTCACAGTATCTGTTCAATACAATACTAATACCTTGAGAGGGGATCCTTTAGGGAGCCCTATTCCGTATTCATCCTCACCAAATGCTTGTGAAAGCAGCCGTAAACGACATTTAGGATCTAGCTTCACACGAGCATAATCTAAAATTGGATTGTCTCCTAGATATGCATCTAATTCTTCATTTCTGTAAACAAAAGATACATTTTAACGTAGACGAAAGTGGAAATCAGTTAAATAAGGGGCAGTTTTGATTACACGAGGAAATATCAAAATTTGATTTGAAGCGTTGCATGAGTTAGTTTCATTCATTTTGTTTTAAATATCCACTTATTTACCGTGTCTCCTTAATATGTTCTATTTTCGTTTCCAAGAAGGGCAATTGGCCGTCCACTATTTGGGCAAATAAATTCAGGAAAAAAGTTTAAAACAATATTTTGGTTGAATAATATGTGAAATAATGCTATTTTTAGGACTGTAGTACTAATTTTACCTGTCAAACATTTTTTAAAGTGATTTGGGGGCTGTCGCTCCCCAAGGTCATCTTAAGCCACCAATGTGTGTACGTATGCATTTTGTTCCATTTTGTTTCCATGCGATCAGTATTAACAATTTTATCTGACGTTACAAATACAGGGCAAATTAATAGATTTCAATATCGTGACTATAGAGAGGTGCATATACGAATAATTCTGAATAATAGAATAATAGTAGTTTTTAAATTCGTCAACTATTCAAGAAAATGTAAATTTTGTTAACGGAAAACACGTAGTGTGTTATTGCTGGAATTAGTCTAAATTTGATCAAAATCATGTGATGTCAACCACAAAAAAATCCCTTTTTTCAGTGCAGTGGAAGAAACTACATATATACATAGAGATAAATAGCTATTACTAAATCTAATGTTAATTGTTTTGACAAGTAGACCTTCTGTGGCAACTACGTACAATATGTTCTTGCCCTGTTGAATGATGCTGTTAATGCTGACAAAAGAGAGAAAATAATTGCGGTTGAAATGATATATATTATATTTTGTCCGTTAATTCAAGGTTTCTAGTCAGTTTAAGAAATTAGAAGTGTAATCCCACTTCCACCCATTTCACAGCTATATCTTGGAGATCAGTCTATTGTGGAGGAAGTCAGAGTACCTGGAAAGAATCACTGACAACCAGTAATATGCTCAGCCTGGTAAACTTATTACATGAGGTACGAGTCGAGCGCAGCTTTATCGTTCAGTCAGGTGCGACTCACACCTTACAGTTGATAGTCAGTAATGATATTGTAATGTAGCTATGACCAACTACCTAGATCACCTAGCCAGAGAGGCCCACTAGTAAAGGCTTACAAATACTAGTCATTCCATTCTTTGTGTGCCATATTTGAAAGGCCTCCCTATATGAAATAGTTTTCTTCAAGAGGTTATATATGATTTATATACAAGAAGTAAATGAATGAGTTATTTCATTTAAATTACGGCAGTATATACCTTTACTAAAAGTTTAGTTCGACATGAAACCTATCTTTTAAATTGTATAATTTCTACTTTGGTATATCAAAAAACTTTCTATTCACTGACAGGTAACAGATGTATTTTCGGTTCTCAATAGGCTTACCATACTGTTTTTGTTTTTTAAAAAAATTAAAAAACACCGTATTTCAACTTTTTTTTCGGAATGCATTTTTGGTGACATTGACAGTGACTCGAATAACAAATTTGTCTCTGGTTTCATATAAATTGGAGGCATGATGGCGATCTATCTTAATCTCAAGAAAGACAGCGATTTCCGTGATCATGTCGATAAAAAGGTTTCGTTTCACTGTATAAGAACACAAATGTCCTGTGTCATATCTTACATTAACATGTTAATGCCTATATCAGAACTTGGCACCAGATGACGTTGGCTTGCTTGATACAGTCTCGGATTTAATTTCTTCAGCGTGGCATCTACAGCACTACCACCGAGTACTCCAACTCGAATATTCAGTAACTGCAAATAAAATATGCATATAAATCAAAATTGAAAGGGAGATATATATCAAAAAGTCAATTAATTTAGACACGAAGATCTTCATTTTTGGTTTTGACTAGGTTGCAAATGAGCTGATACCGGAATAGCATCTGTCACGCGCTTAACCGTAATCTGCAGCAACAACGAGTTGTATTGGACGGTTAAGTAAATTGATTTCATATAATTTCGTTTAAAGTCTGTACAAAATTACACACAGAGGAATTGAAAATGGAATATTACGAAAGCCAAAGCGTCAAATAAGAAATTGTTATTTATCAACTAGACAGACCAGTAGAGTTTATATTGCATATCCAACAACTTTCTACGGATAAATCAATTGACCGTGCCGCAATCTAATTGTAAAAAAAAATCCGTTGCTATATAAATAAATAGTCTGGTAAGCAAATATTATAGAACGGTAACCTCAAAGTGTTGGCAGTTTAATAAAATATTGACTCTTTTCATTAAAAATTACACACAGTGTAGGGTTCATAATATAAATGACTAGATTGAAAATACCAATGAAATATAGTTTCTAAAAATGTATAAATTCTATATAAAAACATTTTCCTATCTATTCATTGCTCTAAAAGTTGCATGATTTTCCATACTATATACAATATTTCCGATAGAACTGTTTCTTCTTCAAACTACTTGCAGTTACGTATATGGAATTTAAGTCAAGAGATGCACGTTATTTTGAATAGAAACATACCGAATTTGAGAGAAATACAATAAAGAGGACATCATCAGAATACTGAGTTTTTAATTGGCATCATTTTAGTTGTGTTTTACAACAAACTGACTGTGGGAATCTGAATGGAAAACTAAATGTGCACGTCATGCTATCCAGATTATTTAATTTGCATTCCGTTACATGGAATTCATTGTAATTCATTGATACTAGACTTGGTCAGTTTTATAAACCAAGAGAAATTACTTTTGTATTTCTTTCTAGGAACCACAGGTAAAAATTACATTCTAACTTTGTGATATGACAAGCATGATAATTTCAAATTTCTTGTTCTGATTCACAAATTATAGCATTCTGTGATTACAGAATATACGTTTCACAACATATAAGTTATGCATGTATTATTGATAGAGGATTGCTGTTAGCTGCAAATACAAGCTTACCTGTAACCAATACTAATGTCTACATTTAAAAGGAATTTTACAATCTTCACTATTTGAAGGTCGATACATTTGATGCAACCCTGAAGACAGATTTATACTCTAAACTATATTCCCTATTATGGAAATAACTATCTTTCCTTGATATGTAGCTTGTCAACATCACGAATAGCATTATTTATAAGACAGGATATACCAATTTTGCTGGTAATCCTGATGCCACACCTACGGCGGTTCGTGTTGTTCTCCCATGTTGATTCGTGTTGTTCTCCTTTTGGCTTTAAACTTTTATTTCTTCTGTGGATTTTTAATTTGTTGTCTTACATATAGGAAGCTGTGTTTTATCTTATAACCTTGCAATTTGTCTTAAGCTATCATCAAAGATATATATGTTTATTATTATCAGACAATCGTCTTTCAGATTTCTTGCTTAGAACTTCAAACATGTGCCACTTGCTTTATCAGAAAAAATGAGAAGTAACAAGAAATATTAAAAATTAGTGACATTTTAGGTCAACATTAATTGACTTTGAACGACGGTATAAAAGTCTGAGGAAATCAAATTATTTGAAGCAAATTGCTATCTGGATCACACTCTACAGCAATTTGTTCTTCATGAATGATTATATGTTTTCCCAAGGAATCACTTGGATTTAGAACTAGTAATTATTGCAGTTTTTCCTTATTGACTGCAAATATGTCGACAAAAGCTGAACTTTCTATAAAGATGAAAAGAAGACGTAAATAGAATATTACACTGATTATCCCAACAGTGATATCAACAAAAACTATATTGAGAACAGAATATCAAGTTAAAAATATCATGAAATATGGATTTTTTTTTGTCTTAAGAAGCAGCATGTTTTTGTCTTCAGAAGCAATATGTGCTCTGAAAAATTTAAACGCTAACGGAAAGAAATCTAAAGCTAGATTTATGATGTGTCTACTGTTTCACAAATTCGCTTGTTTATGTGTTCAACAAATAAGCTCAGAAAACGAATAATTACGTTTATGTCGTAAAAAAGTACTGTTTGAAAATTTTAATATTAGTTCGTAATAAGCAGTTGGAACAACCCATGCAGATGGATCAGCAATTACGTTTATGTCGTAAAAAAGTAATTTTTGGAAGTTTTAATATTAGTTCGTAACAACCCATGCAAATGGATCAGTCAAGAAATCACAAAAACCGGTAAAATACAGAAACATAAATGTTTTTGCAGCTTAAATGCATGCTTTAGAATATCTACGTGGATCAATTACCAACAAATGTAGAAATAGTATGTTTGCCACGAATTTCTGTCTTAGAATGTAGATATAATAAGCAAAATATCCGTTAAAAGGATTATGGGCATGAGCTTGGAAAGATGGTGCGTCCAAATAACGAATACGATGGATTGATAGTGAATACAAATTAGGCGAGGCAATCCAAAAGCCGAATGGCAATGGGGAATCCAACATGTAATTTAAATTAATTCCACTCATTTATTCAATGACAAGTGCGAAAACATATTGATCCAACTGGCGAATACTGTTAAAAAGATGAATATCAATTTGGTACAGTATGTTATCGAAAATGATAAATCTCATTTCAGCGATCTTAATGGCAACTACTACAGAAGCAATACCAACTGATGGATACCTCTGAAGGAATCAGACGACGAACACCAGTGGGTAATCGAAAATACGAAAACCTATTGGTAGGTCACAAAACGACCATTACAACAATCTAAATTATGCATGAAACAAAAAAATAATAAATGCGAATACTAATGGTTCTTTCCAAAGTAACACAGAGTAGAGTGATGGACTGCATATGACAAATACCACTTGTCGAGTAATCCAAATGACGAATTCCAGGGGTCATCTTGATCACAAAATGTAATAACGTAATCCTATTGCCAATATCAAAGTGTGGCGTAATCCAAGTATCGAAATTTAATTTACGAATACAAACGTGTTATTCCAGAAGTTCAGTAAGTATGAAGCAATCCGGAAAGAACAGAAAATGAGAACTATAAACAAAAACACATATAGTGAAAACAAGATATCCAGAAATTCAAATATATAATAAATTTGAGTACCTTTGTAGGCTGTGTTACTTACTTTCATTTATATTGCATGAAGTCTTATGTATATTTTGCCGTAGAAAAAAACTCAATTCGGTTTTATTTCACGTGAAATCAACCTGATATGAAGGCATTTTAGTTAACTTGGAAATAAAATGGAAGTAAAAATATCGAACCTGTTTCTGATTTTACCCTAATAAGTAATACGCTATTGACATACAACAGCTGACATTGTACTGGATTGGTAACACACTTAATGGTAACGTGTTCTTATTCTTTCATCACTTGCATTCATATGAAAGTATATATATATAACTTAAGCTGAATTAGATTGCTGTCAAATAAAAACTTGTGAAAACAAGAGGAAAATAACATCTTCACACGCTAATATACATGTGGTACGACCGCTACTATTCATCCCATGCATAACTACCGTTCAATGAAACCTTATTTTATATAAGATGTAGTTGGCCGAGTGGTTATAGTGGTTGGTCGTATTGCTAGGCGATCAATGTCGAAATGTCACAGAGGTGTAAGTTCAAATCCCGCCGAGGGAAGAAGAAAAATTTGTCAGTACAAAAATCTAATTCTAACACTGTTGGGTTGATTTTCAGACGGATATATATATATATATATATATATATATAAACATAAATGCGTAGAAATTTCAATTTTGCTACGCCTCTTGGGGAGTGGAGAAAAATATCATAACTTAACTTGATAAATGAGTACGTAGTCTTACGTCTGGAATACATTCAAACGAAATTACAGCATTTAGCTTTGCGTAAAAGTAATTACTTTCTTTCTTTTATTCATGACACCTTGAAATTCCCAGTGCATACACATTCGTAGAACAACGGTGCCCAGCACAATTAATTATTTTCATCACTTGTTGCGTTGTTCTTTCCGATAGTGTTTATTTCCATTAACGGAAATGCATTTACTCAATAGCATAAAATATTTGATTGCAGCAAAATGTTCTTGATTTATGAGGACACTTTATCCAAATATTGAAAACTGTCATTTCCTTAATGGAGAATATTTGTATGTAACCGCCAATGGCTTCCTCTTCGTGATATGAAAAATTCATAGCATATGTGCCCTATACTGTTTTTAGATCATTTAGCAAGTAATTTATTTCAGAGATAGGTAAATATCAAGGTATTAACGGAATCCATAAACATGGAATGATCACCTAAACAAAAGGTTTTCCATAAAAGTCAGTTGTTCTTTGTATATTTAGATGGTTCTCTCTGTCTATTATATTACTAGGACAATTGGATTGACCAATATACTTTACTTCAAAGATGATAACGAACACCTGACATTTATCATTTAAAGCCATTATCAGTTATGCATTCTAAATAGATCTCTACATAAGGGATGTAGTTCAAACCAATATGATGTATTGCATGGTTACTTATACTTTATTTTCATCTATAGCAGATGTCCCTTAGAGCCTTTTATTGGTTATCTGGTTTTCAAATGAATCTATACAAATTTCAAGTAGTATTACAAGTCATCAGTATTAAAATATTCGAGTCTAAATTCAATTTAATTGTCCCAGGTCGTTTTAACATTGTTCGCGAATTTCGTTCAGGCGCTCAAGATAGCCACTTGTCAGCAATTAGTTTTATATCGATACATGAACTCTTTCACTTTTTAAAAGGAGAATTTATCATTTTCTATATTGTAATATCCGTCTTTGTGGATTGCAAGGTGATTTAGATTGTGCATACCAAAAGATACAGACCTTTCCAACATCTTAGAGAAGATTTCCTCTACTGAATTGTCTGTTGGATCTAACTTCTCTCTTCGACAAAAAATAAATATTACAAATACATCACAAGATACAAAGTTAATTTGATACACCACATGCGCAAATGTTGAAGAGAAAAAAAATCAAATATTACCGAAACTGTGTCAGCCAAAACCTTTCCATGAGATAGATAAACCTTAGTTTAAATACAATTTAAACAATTTTACTGACTGGAAAGTTCGAAAAAGTATTCAAGCAATTTCATGCCAGCACATAAGCATTGACTATTGGGCTGGTGATACCCTCGGGAAAAATTCCTGAATATGTTCGCTTTTGATGCTTTTAAACAGAATCGGTGATTATAGGATTCATCTTGGATTCCGATAGACCCTAAAAACAAATCAACGAGTAGATAATTACTGAACATTGCTACTAGTATCATATTTTGGTTTAAAACAGCCAAGTTCTGATAGCATTTTAAAAAAATATTGTCTAGTGTTGAAAGATAATTTTCAACGTATCCTTATTAAACTACATTTCCGGTTGGAATCATTTAACAAAAAGTGGCTCGATAAATCATTCTTACCAGAGACGAAGAAAAGAAAAACGTATACGTAAATACATAAAGCTGCTAGGAAGAATATATTACTTTCCACTGTTTGATTAAAGGATCTAACCTACTGTCCGAGAAGATAGGGAAAAAAAGCGCACTACGATTATTTGTCATAAAATTCAAATAATGTAGGGAAGAAAAACAACAGAAAATCCTGACTGGCATGCAATAGCCGTTTTGTGTTATCAAATAATACATCGAATTCACATTAAATGATCAGGCGAAACTTGTGTTGCCAATGCAAAGTTAAGACTGCGTGAAATTAAAGCAATAAATCAAAATGTATTTTGTTGTGACTGTGAATTATTAGATAGAATTTTAATATATTTCATACCAGAAAAAGACGAAAGAGAGAAAAAATCCTAATGGGAAAGCCTTCAGTTGAGTTGTTATATACCAACTCAAGATATGTAACTAGTCCTAAAATTCATGACTTACTGTGTAGCTCTTTTTTTATTTGGATTTTTTCCGTGTAGCGAAAACAAATCCAAATAAACAAAGAGCTACACGGTAAGTCATGAATTTCATGACTAGATATGTAACAAAATCTTTGTATCACCTCTGTTTCAAAGTCACTTTTAACACATAAAATGTCTTTTTTTGTTCTTAATACAAGAATACAATTTCAATTCTATGTGTAACCGTGTGCAAAACATTCGGAAATCGACCTTTTCCCGCTTCATCATGATAATTTCAGGTTCAAAATCATAGCTATGGTCCTGATGGAGATTTTCTTGCAACAAAAAGAGATCTCAAGTTTGGTCCCACCTGAGGAGTTAAAGTTATGCAAGACAAGAATCTGATCATGTAAAATCAATGGAACAATTTCTTTGATGTCATCATCCCTAAGAATTCCATCATAGACGTAAGGATAAGGTAGGATAAGAGCTATATTTGGCCCCAATTTTGGCAACTTTTAACGTTTATCATATATAAGTTTGATTTTGTTGTTAAACAGCTAAATGGATAAGCTTTACAAAACAGTACATTAAAGTTGTGAAAAAATGATTTTCCTGTTTAAAAAGCACGCACGAACAGGACTGAAAACTATAAAAGTACGAAAAAAAGTCCAGAAATGGCAATAAAAAAGC
>JAOXYI010715230.1:0-14222 GCA_028566495.1 Lithophaga antillarum
TACAGTGCTTGTACACATTTAGAATAACTCGTCACCATTTTGTTTTTTTTTTTTTTTTTTTTTTTTTTGTTAGCTTCATCTTTTTTGTTGCCAGAGTATAGGTAAAAAACTGCTGAAAGTGGCGTTAAATTCCATTCAAACAAACAAAACTTACTAATACACAAATCCTAGTACTGGCAAAGTGTCAGCTTCCCCTTATAAATTGCTTGCCATGCAAAAACATTAAAAAAATATAAGGAGAACAAGTATTTTGAGAAAAATTACTTAACTGACAAACATTATGATTTCTTTCCGCGAAATTACTAGGAAAAAATTAATCGGATGACCAATGAAATCACAAGATTAAGCCATGATACTTTTGTGGCCCGTGAAGGAGTTATAAATCACAAAACAAACTTTGTAGAGATAAAAAGATGTTCCAGTCATGCGGATACAAAATACATGTACCTTTTAAAATATATGAATCTAACAAATGTGTACATGTACATCTACAAAGTAATTATGAACATTTATCCAACTGCCTTTAATTCCCGTTGTAATATAATTTAAAGTGGCTAATGGTTATTAAAATTAGATCTAGTGTTGTGGTATCACGATCAGATATGTAATTTACAAGTATGATTAAAAACACCCATATACTTATGATAGGAAAGCGTGGTTTCCGCTACTTATTGTTGAATCTTATATGTTTTCTGTTTGTATCTTTAGAATGGATTTCAACATAGTATTTCCTTAAAGAAAACAACACATTTGCAGATTTATTACACTTATTTTATTCTTAAATTCAGTAAGATGGTTCAAGACACAAAATGCTAGTACAAGGCAAACGTGGACAGCTAATCAATATATCTACATGTTATTATGTGTATTTCTTTTCATTAGCGTCCCATTTTTTACCACAAGAGAGAGAGTAAAGTTTAGCGCTATGGATCCCAAGCTCATATCACACTCGCTAGCCCTTTTGTTGGTCTTTCGATATAACTGTAGCCTATCCTGACTAAACTTTACCCTTTATCGATCAAGAACAAGTCAAAGCGATCGCATAAGCACATTGGAGTATTACTACCAGGTTGCAACGTCAAAATTTTCTCATTTAAGTCCTTCGGGGTGAAAAAAAATTAATATACACCTTGAACGGCGATCAAAACAAGCTTTTTGTTTTGAATGTAGCAGATCGAAGAAGAAAACAGCCATAAGAATACAAGAGTATACATATTAGAACAAACATCAATTGTTTTTTCTCTTTTGAGTTTTACTGATTATATCTAAATATATGTTTTGAGACGTGATAAAGAAATTTTCTTTTTCAAGTTGCAACCTGGTAGTAATACTCCAATGTGCTTATGCGATCGCTTATCGAAAGACCAACAAAATGGCTAGCGAGTGTGATATGAGCTTGGGATCCACAGTTCTAGATGATCGTCAGAATATTAGAGTATAATATCAGACTAATACATCAAATTTTCTGATTTTCCCAATGAAAAAAGGACCATTTTTAAGTATATGTTATTATGTTGGACTGTGATGTGTTGTAGATGTAAGATCAAGGTGTTGTGTATATAGTAGATGAATTAGTATGTATAAAGATCCGATGTTGGATTTCTGCCTAAAACGAAAACTGGAAACCAGTATATTTTGACAATTTTGCGCACTGTCACTAGGTTTCCTGAGCCCATACCGGTACGAAATACCAACATTAAGCCTATAGTCAAGGCTCTGATTAAAGTCGTTACTTCCTAAGTCTGTACTGCCAGACCAGGGTTCGAATTTTATGTCTAGCACTTTTCAACATGTTATGAAGAAATTAGGTATTGAACAGAAACATAAGTGTATGAAGGATGAAATTCAATATCTTTTAGACGATGATTTTATTGAATCAAGTACAAGCAGTTCGGATTTGGAAAAGAGTGAGTTTGGGTGTGCTAGTGTTACTTTTTGGGGCTTGTAGTAGGCCAAGATCAAGTCAAGCCGATAGATGGCAAAATCAGGACTATTTCTGAGTTTACGAAACCTGACGGTAAGAAACCGTTGTTTCGATTTTTAGGCATGGCTGTGTATTATAGAAAGTTTTATTCTAATTTTTTGCTGGTAACGGAACTCACTCGATTACTAAGTAAAACAGTTAAGCTTCAGTGGAACCATGGTTGCCAGCAGGCGTTTAAAAAGGTTAAAACCATGTGGGAGAGTGCTCCAGTTCTTGTAGCTCCAGAATTTAATTCCCAGTTCAAGTTATGGGTAGACGCTGGTGATGTAGCTGACGGTGCAGTGTTAACGCAGGAAGATGAAAATGGTGTAGATCATTCGGTCTGTTACTTTTCAAGAAGGTTTAAGAAGCACCAGAGAAATTATTCCACAATAGAGAAGGAGTGTTTAGCTTAAATTCTATCATTACAATATTTTGAGGTGTATGTTACTGCTTCCAGTGTGCCTGTTTTGGCTTTTAGTAACCACAATCCTCTTGTTTTCATCCATAAAATGAAAACTAGAAATCAACGATTGATCATATGCAGCTTTATGTCGCAAGAAATTAATCTCGAGGTCAGGCAATATTAAAGGTAAGAACAATGTTGTTGCTGACCTCCTGTCGAGAGAAAAAAAAATAAATACACTGATTGGGCCGTGATGAAAACGTTTCGATGTTGAGGGTAACTGATTGAAGTAGAAGTAGGCCATAGGCATATCAGACTATAGATATCAGATTACAACCTCAAATTTTCTCACCTGAGTCCTACTGAGTGAAAGAAGACCATATTTAAGTATACATATTCAGTCGTGATAAAACAATTTCTGTTTCAAGGAGAACGGACTGACGTAGAGACAGCAGTAAGCACATTTGAGCAGAAATATCAGATTACAACCTCAGTTTTTTCATTAGAGTCCTACTAAGTGAAAAAAGACCATATTTCGTATACGTATTGAATCGTGATAAGAAAAATTCGGTTTTGAGTGTACCGAATTGGAGAAAACAGCAATAAGCATATCAGAGTAAAACTATCAGATCGCAACCTCAATATTTTCTCATTTGAGTACTTCTGGATAAAAAACCACCAAATTTAAGAATATGCATTAGGCCATGATAAAAAAAATTTGAGGGAGAAGGATTTAAAAAATAGACAGCCATAAGCAATTCAGAATATAAATTTCAGATTACAATCTTTGAAATTTTCTCATGTAAGCCTTACGGAGGAAAAAAACGGCAAAGGATTTAAGAAAAGACAGCAATAAGAGTATCAGATCGCAATCTAAAAATATTCAGTATAATGTGCGGTTTCAAGTAGAAAACAGCCATAAATAAATCGGAGATCGCGACCTTAAAATTTTCTCATTTGAGTCCTTTTGAGCGCAAAAAGGACCATGTTTAAGTATACATATTGGGCCACTGTGATTTTTATTTGTTTGTTTATGATTGAACTAGATTTATCTATTAAATATGGTAGTATATTTCGGTTTTCTTGTTTGAATGCTTGCAATTAAAAAATAAAAAAGCTAGTATATCAAAGGGACGTTTCTGAGAGGAATTTAAAAAGTAATAATAAAATAAATTGTAAATTATCCAAATCCGACATGCGTTGTTGGGGTTAATTATCACTTTTGTAGTATTTTTAGGTATATCATGACTATGTCTTAAAATCAAGTCTTAAAAATGGAGAAAACCCTTGACCCCTGAGCCCTCCTCTAGTCTTCCGTTAGACTTATTTTACCTCTTCAAACCCTCCCTTAGCCTTCCCTTAGTCCTCTTTCACCTCCTCTAGCCGTCCTCGAACCCTCCTCATGCCTCTTTTATCTCCTATGTCCTACACTGAACCCTCCTCTAGTCCTCTTTCATAGCCTCAAGCCCTCATCGAGGTGTTCTCAAGCCCTCTGTCAACACTCCTCTTGTCTTATCTCACATCCCCGTCAGTTCTTGTGAACCTCCTTTGACCCCTCATTCTCATTACCGCTTTTTTCCATAAATAAGACCAACTTTCCTTCCATCGACAGATTGGATCGGAACGTCAAGACATTCACTTATCCAGTTTGCGAGAAGAGATGTACGCGCGTAGACAACTTAACACGCAATAGAAACGCAATGCAGGGTGAAGAAGAGGAAGGTTCGAGAGAATCAGAGGTCTCTAATATCACGGACGAAGATTCGAGAGAATCCGTGGTCTTCAAAGCCACGGATCAGTCTTTGGACACGTACCAAGAATCAGATAGTGATGAATCGACGAAAAAACCCTTGGCATCTAATTATCAATGCAGCCTTCAAAACTCACCAAGAACAGTACGAAGAACAGGTCAACCAAATCACAGAAGAAGCCGTTCGGAAGTCGCACGTGTTGCCGCCTATAAAAACATGTCTCCAGTCTACAGAAAAGAAATATCTCACCGATATTTGGCAAAAGTGATGTGGTACAAAATCTTATGCCGCGAACCCCACTCACCGAAAGATCAGAGATACCGCCAAGAGATTGAGACACGAAGAAGATTATGATGACGAAGAATCCAGGAATACGCGGGCCAGAAAAAAAATTTCTGATTGATGACCTGTTGAAAGACTACACCCCACCCCCCTTCCAACAGTAGACAGCAAAAACTATTATTAATGGCTGTACTAGAGAGATACAATGTGAAACAACCGGTGTTAGAGCTAACGGCTTGAATCAAAGCATTATAACCGATAGCCACCCAAAAGCTTTGTCATTCGGTCATCAGACGTAAAATCGTTCACATGGAATCTGTCACTTGTCCGGAATTTCACAGCGGGTTTTCTAATGTTGCGGCATATGAGAAAGAAGCATGGCAGTCAGAAAAACGAAGCGTAAAGAAGGAACCGTACACACAGACAGAACACGCAGTATTTCCTACAATTTCCAGTATGCTCTGTACACCATCATCATACGCGATGTATTCAACGATCTCTAGGTGGCAAAGATCAATAACCGCTGAAGAACCAGTTTATATCAATTTATCTGGAGATCCCAACATGTTTTGCTGATTGGACAGCTACGATCCCGATCGTTTCACGCCTTTGGTCCATCCGTTTACCAGCATCATCTTGGGGCCCGTCGAAAGCGGTAAATCGGTTTTTGTGAATGGATTCGTGTCTAACATCAAACACGTGATGACCCCCGTCCCGGATCGGATACTATGGTGTTATGGAGAATACAAAACTCTATATAGAACTATAGATGGTGTTGAGTTTGAGGAAGACTTATCTGATATCGATCGCTTTTGGCCTAGAGAAAAGCATTTAATCATCATTGACGATTTGATAGCAGAAACGGACGACAGACTCAGTAAACATTAGCGTCATGTACATCGTACAGACCTTGTTTCACCAAGGAAAGCACCACAGAGCCATCAGTCTAAATGCCTATTATATGGTAATATTCAAGACTCCATGCGATTCATCCCAGATCTTAGCCATGGCATATTAGATGTTTCCTACGAAGACAGAGTACTTTTTGGATGCCTATTCCACAGTCACTGCCGAACCACATGGCTATCTACTTATCGACATGAAACAGCAGACACCAGACCGACTCAGACTGAGAAGTCACATCTTTCCGGGCGAAGTACAGCGAGCCTACGTGGATCAACGAGGGATAGAGTCAGAATCAAGTGTAAATATGTTTTCATAGACAGAGACAATGTGGCTTCTGATAAAAATCCAAGATGACTTGTGTAGATAATAATAAAGTATTTGTACAAAGAAACGTAAAATTGTTTGTGATCTGTCCGGTGCTGTCAATGCTGTAGCCACCAGCACCATCACGGCCACTACCACCTCCAACGCCGCAACCACCACCTCCACCATAACCTCGACCACCACCGCCACCACCACCATCAACGTCACCAACAACGCCACTACCACCACCACCATCACCAGCGCCGCAATCACCACCACCACCTCCACCATCACACTTTCACCTCCTAAAGCCCTCACTGGACCCTCCTTTAGCCCTCTTTTACCTCCTCAAACACTCTTTTTGCCCTCTTTCACCTCCTCAAGCTGTCACTTAATCCTCCTTTAGCCCTCTTTTACCTCCTCTATGAGTCCTCCTGTAGACCTTTTTTTTTACATCATCTGGACCTCCTCTAACACTCTTTTCGCCCTCTTTCACTTCCTCAAGTCTTTCTCCGACCCTCGTTTCACCTCCTTGAGCCCTCTCTGAGCACTTCCGGAGCCCTCTTTCACCTCCGCCAATCCTTCTGTAGCTGATCTGCTCTTTTCACCACCTCGATCCCTCTTTGAACCCTCCATTAGCCCTCTGTCACCTCATCTAGCCCTTACTGAACTCTCTTCTGGTTTCCTTTTACTTTCTTGAGTCCTCTATGATACCTCTGTCACCTCCTTGATACCTATCTAAACCCTCCTCTAACACTCGTTCAGTCCTCTTTCTCCTCCTCAAGTCCTTACTAAACCATCAATTAGCCCTCATTCACCTCCTCGATACATCCTCTAACAGTCTTTTGGTCTTCTTTCACCTCTTCAAGCCCTCTCCAAGCCCTCCTCTGGTCCTCTTGTGAATCTGGAACCCTCTTGTGTAACTTCCCTCTATCCCAACCGAGACTTTGTTTTCCCACTTAACCGAAATCCCATAGATAACAGTATCACCTCCATACGTACAAAATATTAAGGATGTGTTATCTATACTAGAAAACCCACCGAGAGTTACCTCCCCTTTTTCCAGAATGGATCACCTCACCGCGGAAACGACGATTAGACAAGGTAAACGGGTAAAACAGTTCATAAAAATGACTGAAAACAGCGACAGAAAGCTCTACAGAACAAAAAAAAAAGAGGAAAAAGATTCGAATCAAACCATTCAAAATGGCAGAAACGAGCTAACTTCCGGTGATGATACCCCCGTATCGAATAACCCAAATCACGCCCTCATCGCTTTCCCTACGTGATATAACCAAAACAGCAACAAACATTTGGTGTACAGATCAAATAGAAGGAGAAAATAGCGAAAAATTCCGAAATCCGTCAAAATCGCAGAAAAAAGCATGCGCAACTAATATCCGCAACCAATACTTCCAAGATGGGGACATTCGTCCTTTTTCGACATCGAGCGAGTTGCGACCCGAAAAGTACATGAGATTCTCGTACAAATGGTTGATATAAAAACAAACCTGAGAAAATTGGGACTTCTGCGCAGCGACTTCCAGTTCTGTTAAACTCCTTTCATTCGCTTTCGGAGATATTTCCGGTTCTGGTGACATTCGTTTACTTCCGGCGACATCATTTCTGTTCAAACGATCACTTCTAGTTCGGAAGGCACCGCCGGTGGAATACTAATCGAACCGTGCCCATATACTACTTATGTCTCATTTATGTTTCGCTCAAGTTGTGAAGTAATGTTCCAGATTTAACTTTAAATTTTAATACAATGCAGTATTCAATAGGAAAAAATCAAATCGGATGTTTTGCATCTGGATTTTATCCCACTTGATTTCATATACAAATCGATAGAATGTATCTGAGATAGCAGATCACCTTAGCATTGGATAAACCGAGCGAACCGACGAACGAAATAAAAAAAATACTACTTGTACATGGGTTGTGGATCTTTTGTATTTTGTCATTAAAATGTAATACAATTGCTGATAAAGTCAAACAGGAGGGGGAGGTGGGGGTAAGTCTGAAAATTTGTGATACTTAGGCACGTCAGAAGGCAAAATGTTTGTCCCCTCCCCCAAAATACCAAAATCTAACTGAACACCTCAAATAAATACCTCCTTAAAGATTGACCCCATAAAAATATCATACGAAAGTGCTACATTTTTTCACATAGCCCCCCAAAAATACCTGCCATTTTTTCATACCCCCCAAAAAATACTGAGATCCCAAAATCATACCCCCCAAAAATAGTACGAGCCTACGTATCACAACAACTTCAGAGTACTTCCCCCATGGGGATAGAGTTTCCTTTTCAATTTATCTTCATGGATTGTTCATTGCTGGTACGTTCTACGGATGTTTATTAGTTGCAATTAACAGAAGGTGTCAAGAGTAATTATCTTTAATTATCTAACTGTTTTATTCAATTAACTAAATGATTATATATACCTCATAATAGTAACCTGCTGACACACTTGCTACCATGTAGATGTAGATGATAATTTATGAAATAATGAAATATTAATTGTAAAATCGCCGATCCTTGAATATTATATTGCCGTATCCACAGTAAAGAAAATATCAAAGGTAATAAAATTACACTTCCATTACCGTACAATCCTCGGACTTTTTTTTTGTTTTTTTTTTTTGTGTATGTTTTTTTTGTTTTTTTTTTGTTTTGTTTTGTTTTTTTGTTTTTGTTTTTGTTTTGTTTTTTTGTTTTTTTGTCTTTTTTTTATACAATGTAACTGCTTTATGAGATATTTTTAAATATTGCAATTAGTGCATTGGTGGGAACCGACTTTACTGCACCAACCTACATCACAGCTGATTTCTACCTCATTCGAAACAGGAATATTAATCCTTTTTTTAAACTGATTGTCAGTTTAACAAGTACCGCCATTTTAAGAACATTTAGGTTAAAGATCAACAACTGGGATGCAAGACCTTTTCACAGATTTCAGAACGCAGGGGATAATTCAAGAATATATATGTAACGAGACAAAACCCTATCATCATGTAATTACAAAAAATGTATTTTATTCCGAAAGTGACGTATAATGGTTTATCTAACAGCATGTAAGTTTTCCTTTGAAATACAGAGATACAAGGTGTATGATACAAGATGTTGTATCACCACACTGTGGTGATTAAAGATTGGAGCGACGTCGCACGTGTTTCAAAGTGAAAGTAAACAAGATGTCATTGCATGGATAAATGAGTTCCGTCTCTGAAGCCTAATTTGACGTAACATCAAGCAGGTAAAGCTTTATGTGTTAAGTTAGATAAACAGATTATAAACAAGGAGGTGATGGTACAAATTTGTGTATCAGTTCTCGTCGGTTGAATGATTTGCATCTTCACTACTCGTCGATGCGCGACTCATAGTGATACAGCTCATTCATGCGACTCGAACTCATACAAGAAGTTGTAGTACCACACAATGTTTATAATTTATATATATTTATGCGACACTGCAACGATGGTTATTTGACTGAATTTTGTACAAAAGTCAATTTATAAAGTCGTAGATTTCTGCGACGTGATTATTCAAAAACAAATGATTTCTTGTACCAAATTAATCATGATCTTCGTCATTTGCATTGTTCTATGTGTCTTATATTTGAATTCTCTTATTTATTGATTCAATATTGTTGGTTAGATACATGTATGTCCTTACCAAAGAAATGGGAAAACATGTAAATTGAAGGATTTCAACAAATTAAGAAGACGTTGTAACACCAAAGTTAGATGAACTAGGGATGTTGATCTACTCACGCTGACAAAGAATTGAACAAAACATGATGTTTAATTTAATCTCAATGTTGAAAGACCTATCTTAGCATCAAGATGAAGAACAGCAGTTAAGATTTTTTTCTTTGTTTATTACTTTGTACTTTGTACGGCATTATCTCATTTATCTTTCCAGCAACTTTTGTATGGCCTACATGATAAAAATCTTTCAGCGAGTTGCGCGGCGAAGCCATTCCACTGAAACTTTTTGTTTCTGATTTGTGCACTACCTTTTTAAATCCAGACATGAAGAGAGAAGGATTTGAAATCGCAAAATAAAAACGGTTTAACCGCGTCACCCATGCAAGGATCTGGATTTTTATTAGTTATTGTCTTTTTGTGTTATTAAGTTTATTGTGGTGAAATTCATGTTAATTCTGAATGGCTTTGTTGGAATTTGCAGAAAAAAATTCTGCTCAGTTTCTGAAAATTTATGATTCATCCAAGTCGGGAAAACATTTTTTTTTAATTTGTCGTCAGTCACACTCGTATCCGCTCTATTACTTTACAACAATAGATATATTAAGATTATTTTTTTTTATATTAATGCGAAGAACCATCAGATGATACGTCGCAAATGAGTAAATGACCCATATGACATTAACTCAAGTCTCATGAAAATTGGTTTGCGCTTTGTAAAATTATTGTTCAGTTTGTGTCCAGTCTGTATACCTTTTAAACTGGTTGATGGTTTAAGACTATTTTTGGATAAATGCTGCCTCCCACCAGATAATGTGTTGGGATAAATCTACGTGAATCTATACCAAAGATCACAGAAAAGGGTGGGACTTGTGTCAAAATTACTTTACAGTTTGCTTGCAGTGAAATAACTTTTAAGCTGGTTGAAAATGAGTTTTTGCACAAATGTAAAGCTTATCAGACGATGTGTTCTAAATAACGCCCGTGACCCTATTTACAGGATCACAATAATAGAAGCGGTTTTTGTTGATATTGCTATTTAGTTTGTGTCCTGTATGTAACTGTTAAAACTACAATGTATTAAGGTGATTTATGTACAGACGTTAATCACCTTCAGACGATATGTCGCTATGACCCTCGGGCCCTATCTCAAGCGTCAAAGAAAAGGATAGGGCTTTTGTTAAAATTACTATCCAATTTGTGTCTGGTCTATAACTTTTATACCGATAGATGGATTTTTTTTTTCGCAAATGGTAATCGCCATTAAATGATGCTATGACTAATGATAAATGCAAACAATTCCTGTGACCCTATCTCCAGGATCACAGATTTGCGCGGAGTGTTTGCCAATATTTCTATTTTGATTTGATTGTTTGTTTGTTTGTTGTTCAATGTCCAGTGAGCAATATTTCAGCTATATTCAGGACGAGAACAAATTAATCAATGCTCAATAATTAAACGGGGAATGGGACAGACCATTGGGCGGAAAATTTTGACTGCCACTCAAAAGGGAGGATACACTTGGGTAGGAATTGACATTGGACATGGTTACTGTACTAAAATAAAATATCAAGATTATTTATTTAAGCTGTAGCTCAATGAAATGAATATAGTATTTTATGTTTTTCAGATTTCATCAAATTGGCCTTTGAAACAAAGTATGTTTATATTCCTTCAAAACAGAATAGGCTATGGACACTGACAGTAAATAAAGACCATAAAAATCTGCCATTGGTTATGGTACATGGTATGGGTGGAGGAGTGGGATTGTGGTCAAAGAATATTGATGATCTTGCCAGAAACAGACCTCTATATGCATTTGATTTGCTCGGTTTTGGTCGGAGCTCTCGACCTGTGTTTAGTAACAAGCCAGAAATAGCAGAAGAGGAATTTGTAGAATCATTGGAAGAATGGAGAAAACAGATGAAACTTGACAAATTTGTATTACTTGGACACAGCTTAGGAGCATATGTATCTTCAGCCTATACAATAAAATATCCTGACAGAGTTAAGCATCTGGTGTTGACAGACCCGTGGGGCTTTCCAGATAAGCCTCCAGATAATGAGATAAAAATACCTACTTGGATCAAGTTTATTGGTGCTATGATTAAACCATTTAATCCTCTAGCAGCTTTAAGAGCTGCTGGTCCCTGGGGTTAGTATGGAGTAGAGTAAAAAAAAAAGTAAAGCTTTACATACACTTCTAAATTTTTAAATGCATATGACTCTTTTGCAAAACTGCTGCTGTAGAGTAGAAACTATTTTAAGTGTATCTTCACTGACAGTCTGGGTCCATATACATGTATCTATTTCCTGACCCTGATTTTGTGCATGGTTTTATCAACCGGGTTTCCAAAGGGAAACTCCAGTTATTGGAATGATGATGTCTGGCGGGTGGGCGGCTCCATAATGGTAAGTTTCTGGGGTAACCTGTATCTCAGCAACCGCTCGATATATCTTATTGAAACTTGAGGATTATTTTACTTATCATAAGAAACTAAGATTCACAAATTTTACAATATTAAATATGGCTGCCAGGACTTGGAACAAACATGGTTGCCAATTTTGCGTTAAGTTTCTTGGGTAACCTGTATCTCAGCAACCGCTTGACATATCTTAATGAAACTTGAGGATTATTTTACTTATCATAACAAACTAAGATTCACAAATTTTCAAAATTCTACGATATCAAATATGGCTGCCAGGACTTGGAACAAACATGACTGCCAATTTTGCGTTGACTTTCTGGGGTAACCTGTATCTCAGCAACCGCTCGACGTATCTCAGTGAAACTTGAGGATTATTTTACTTACCATTAAAAACTAAGATTCAAAAATTTTCAAAATTCTACGATATCAAGTATGGCCGCCAGGACTTGGAACAAACATGGCTGCCAATATTGTGTTAACTTTGTGGGGTAATCTGTATCTCAGCAGCCACTTGACATATCTCAATGAAACTGGAGAATTATTTACTGTTCATAAAAAACTACGATTCACAGATTTTCAAAATTCTACAATATCAAATATGGCCGCCAGGACTTGGAACAAACATGGCTGCCAATATTGCTTTAACTTTCTGGGGTAATCTGTATCTCAGCAACCGCTCGACATATCTCAGTGAAAGGTGAGGATTATTTTACTTATCATTAAAAACTAAGATTCACAAATTTTCAAAATTTTATGATATCAAATATGGCTGCCAGGACTTAGAACAAACATGGCTGCCAATATTGCGTTATCTTTCTGGGGTAACCTGTATCTCAGCAACCATGCAACATATCTTAATGAGGATAATTATACCTATAATTAAATACTGAATTTCCTAAACTTTCCAGTTTCTACAGTGTCAAATATTTACTTTTCATAAAATACGAAGATTCCCAACTTTTCAAAGTGCTACTATGTCAGAATAATCAACAGGACATAGACAACATGGTTGCCAATACACAATTTAATTTGTGTGCTAATATTACCAAACAGGAAAACCCGGTTTGCTGTCTTTGACACAGCTCAATTCTCTTGTTGTATTTTCTATCAAATGTTTTATGTGTGTCCTATTTCTTCCCACAGTATAAAGAAATGTTTTATTGGTGGACAGATGGGATTGGATATAATCAAACAATGTGAAATTAATGGTTTATCCATTTACATAAGTAAATAGTGCCTTAACCATTGGATGCAGCTGTAATTGAAATTGAAGTTGATGATCAGCTTTCATTATTTGAACACTTCAAGTTAAAATTCATTGGAAAAAAATAAATAATTATAAATAGGCAGTAGGACTTTTATCATTCATTTGGAGTAGGTTTACACATCTTTTGACCTGGTGACTTATTGTCTTGATTTGCATATGAACTATATTTACTAGATAGTCCTGTTTGGTTCATTACTGTCCCAACAAGATTCAAACTGGTTAGTCCATAGGACTACAGACAGTCAGTCCAAGGTAATCCTGCTCAATTTCTTGTGGGTCCAGAACTAGTGCACTATTATCAGTGTTGAACCCTGTCAGCTTTATCCAAACTGTTCATTATCATTGCTTACATCAACTAAAGAAAACTTTGTACCTTTAATTTTGAGAATCGTGAAGTATTGTTTTATGGTAAGGGTTAGAAATATCTGATGTACAATTTTAAAAGTGTTTAGGCAATTTCAGGTCCAGGCTTGGTAAAAAGATTTCGACCTGACTTGCAGAAGAAATTTTCTGACACATTGGATGATGATACTATATTTGAGTACATTTACCACTGTAATGCACAGACACCCAGGTATCTACCTAATTAATGTACAGTTTAGTCATTTGCTATAGATTTAAAACACTTACAAAGTTGTCATTTAAGATCATTGAGAGAAAAACACTCCCAGTGAAATGCCTGGTATGAATATTAAAATATTATCCATTACATGTACCAATGAAATGACTGATTATTCTACATGTAAAAAAATCGAAAAATGCTAACAGAATTATTGTATGAATTGGTTTTTATTAGCTCACCTGACCCAAATGGTCAGGTGAGCTATGCCATCACTTGGCATCCATCGTCGTCGTCATCCGTCATCGTAAACTTTTCAAAAATCTTCTCCTCTGAAACCGCTGGGCCAGTTGGAACCAAACTTGGCCACAATCATCCTTAGGGTGTCAAATTTCAAATTATATCCGATGTTCCTGCTGACCAACCAAAATTCCCACCATTACTAAAAATAGAACATAGAGGTAAATCAACAAAAAATACAATTAAAAAATTCTGAAAAATCCTGTAAAGGGCCAATTGCTACCAAACATTGGGAAAATGATACATCGGTCCCCTTTAATAATTATGATTGATGACCCAAACCACCGTGAAACATGGCTGCCACCGTTACTAAAAATAGAAAATTTGACAAAAAATTCAATAAAA
>JAOXYI010715339.1:0-14212 GCA_028566495.1 Lithophaga antillarum
CTGTCACCAGTGGATCAAACTAACTATATTTACTGACATATGTCCAATGATTTTGGAGTTTTAATTTGTGAAAATTTTAGAACCACACACTAAATGCTGCGTGTTGCTTGCAAAGGTCTGTCTGGGTTAAAAATGACTAAACTGTTTAATTGTTTTTTATTAAATTTCTTTATTCAAAAATCATATATCCACATCAGGATGTATTAATTAGTATTCACAACAAATATATTGAAGAAATGAACATGACTGCACCAAGTCAATACTGGAAGGAAGTCCAAAACAATTTCCTGTGGCCAAGATAACATAGCCTTTCATCTCTGGTATCTCATGAAAAACGTATATACAACAATTATATAAATTCATCTATCAAATGCTTAATGATAATTATTACATTGAAAGAACAAAGTTATTTAATCTATAAGTTAAAATGATATTACATGGTAATAGTAGGAGGTGTTAAATGTCCTACAGACAACTTAATGTCCTTGTTTGGTGGCTGATGTTACATCAATGAGTAATACTTAGTACTAAACCTCACTATGGAAGAACGTCTTCTATTAGTTAAATCTGAATCACATGACCCTTAAAAAATCTGGCCGTCAATCAAGACAACAGTCAGCAATTCCTACACTCAGGAAGACAACCCTAGTTTCCATCAGTTAAAGGAGATAATAGCATAAACCAAAGTGACAAGGGTTATATACACAGTGGTAGGTATATCAATTTAAACATTTATGATCTTAGTGGACTCTATTATTACTGTTAACATAAGAAAAGGCGGCTTCTCTCATGCAAACCACTGTTTTCTTGCACATCTTCTATAAGGGGTAGTGAATATCTGTTTTCTGTATAAACAGTTCTGAAAGTAAGTAGATCAGGATAACCTGGTGAAGAATTTACACAAAGTATACTGTACTTCTTAAATATACATTGTACTGGTAATCTCTTTTCTTATTAAGAGTGATATTAAAAGGGAGCAGCTTTCATTGTAAAAATTGGACTGAAATGAATCAGGTAATCCTAGCTGTTGTCTACATTGTTTAACAGATGCCCTTACTATATATTACATACTAGGATAATCAATATTCTAGTATCTAAGCCAGTTTAAAACTTTTTTTTTTTTTTTTCTTTTTATACCTTTTTATTTTTTTTTACATGTATAATTCAACTTACTTTTTTTTCTAATTCTCATTGTGGCTTCCATAGAATTTGTGTACTATGATTTTTTTAAAACATTTTTTGTGTATTTTTTTTTTTTTTACGTTTTTTTTATTCAGCATCTTTGGTTTGTTTTTTTTTTTTTAAATGATTGACTTGAAAGAGCTATTAGTATGCAGATATAAAACTGAGCAGGATGACCTCCTTATCTCAACATTGACTAGTTCTTTTCATGTTCATGTCTCCATATAAAAACTACATATCAAACAACAAACCAGTCAACTAAATCATTTCTCTATCACACAACAAAATAACAAATATATTTACATATCTGTCTAATACATAAATCTTCACATAATAATCATTCTTGTTCTGCCTAAAGTAGGTTTTATTGGCACAAAGGATATATAAAAGAATAACATGCAAGTATGACCTCCATTACACCTAAAATGTTATAAATATAATTGAAAAATTGCTCAGATCATCACTCTACTTTTGTACTGATGACTTATCTTTCTTTTTGATTGTTGTCAAGTTAAATACAGTGACATTTTTTGGTATTTCTATTTTTCTACACTCTGAATGTTTTTACTCTGCCAAGCATAAAGAAGTTCTGAAAATATAATGAAATGTATGACAATTCATCCATCTTTTCATTCGTCAAAAAATATGTCATAAATAGCTTAATTTATAAAATAATGATTTCCTGAATATGTTTAAAATGTTAAGCCTAAATTTATATACAGAAGCTCTTGTAAATACCATCAAAAAAGGAAAAACTTTTTACAATACAAACATTTATACATCTACCATACCATCACAATCTTAATACAACAGAGAAAAATAGGAGCACCAACACAAAGGAATTCTTAGATACTGGAATGAGGTGTCTACTCTACAAAATGGAATGAAGCAACTACAGCACTAAATAAATGGCATGGAATGTATATACAAGAGAACTATAAAGCTCTATAAATTAAATCTAAGTGAAAACTAGTAACTTAGTTATGCAAAAACATGCACCAACTCCATATGTTTGTTTGTACTGTGCTTCAGCATTTTTTCAACTATATTGTGGCATCAAGTTTTTATTTAGGGAGTAAGCTGGCATACATGGTGAGAACCTCCCTACATTCAGCAGGAAAGCTGGCAATCCCTGTCAATAAAGATTGGTAATGAGCACACTTCAACCCAGACTAGAACTCAAAATCCCAGTTGACATGCCAGTGATTAATACTAGGTATGACTAACTATCCATACAACCACTCTCACATGACAAAGTAGTAACAGGCAAATCTTCAAAAATAACCTGATCAAACTGTTAAAACAATATGCACATCTATTATGTGAAAAGAAAGCCTGCAATTTAAAGGAGTTCTAATTTAAACTATAGGACGAGTTGCTGTTACTTGTTTTTGTGCAGAATAATAACCAACCACAAAATAAAACAATATGTCATCTCCCAAAGGGGGATAATAATTTTAGTCTCAAGATCAAATATTTATTAAAAGTTACTTTCTGTCAAAACACATGTAGGCTCACAATTTCAAGTCAGTTATGTTCAGTTAATAATCTTCTTTGTGTAACAAGAAACCTTATTAACAAAAACAAAAAACTCAGGTGGGTATTGTTAGAATGCCGGGCTGTTTGACAAACAATACCTATGTTGAATTTGGTGGACGTGTTTTCCAGCAGACAGTCAGCATTCCAATGGCCACTAACTGTGCACCACTCCTCGCCGATTTGTTCTTATAGTCATATAAGACAGACGTCATTCAACGGCTGGTGCGAAGAAAGATAAATAGTTAGCCAATTCCTTTAATTTCAGCTTTTATTATACAGATGATGTTTTATCATAAACCGACTATCAGTTTGACGACTACTTATATCTTATCTATCCCAGTGAAGTTGACATAAGGACATGACAGATACATCCGCTACGCTGATGCTTGTGTCCACTATAGCGACTTTCTAGATAGAGGGTTATTACTGTCACGAAAGCTACTCGGGCAAGGCTATGTCAAGCCTAAATAAATTTCATTACTTCGGAAATTTCATCGTCGCCATCACGAGATGATTACGGACACGTTCCTATTATAGTAGTCATTATCCTTTCTTCTTACCTGATATACTACTTGTGACCGACTTTTGTAAACTCGACAATGCGACAGGTGTTACATGTGAAACATGGCATGCTTACCCTCCCGGAGCACCTGATGTCACTCCCGGTTTTTATGGAGTTCGTATTGTCTTACCTTTGGTTTCCAGTGTTGTGTCTGTGTTTTGCTTCCACGTTTGTGTTTGTGTTTGATCCGATGTTGAAAAAGAACTTGTCTGGTCCTATGGATATAGAACACTTGTGAACTTCGGTATTTTTTCTCATTCTATTTTCATTCTAAGACCCCTTTTTTCAGTAGCAAACCTTCTGCGACCCACAAGGTTGGAATTTAGGCATCGCATTTTATATGTAACATGTTGCAATCAGCAAATTTTAAACACAGTGTTCCAGTTTCTGGAATGCATGCTTCCGGTTTTATAAATTGAAACCTTACTTGCAGAACTATATAACACAGACAATGAAAAATAAATTCACGACGGATACAAGCGTAACAGGAAAGTGCACTGCGCTCTGAAAACCGGTTTTTCTTTCTAGTATTGTATTGTATGAAAGTTGTTGTTTTTTTTTTTTTGTTGTTTTTTTCTGCCATTTATGTATATATTGGTTTGTACGTATCTGTGATATCGTTTAGTTATCCTTCATTAAGTTCTTAAATTTTGTTTCGAATAATCGACATAAAATTTTTATCTTTAAAGACATCTTTGGAATTGCTTCTGTTCAAAAGATGACAAAACTGTTTGGAAATTGTTAGATAAAAATAACTAGCAAGGTACTGTGCTTATAACAGTTGCCATTGTTCATTCTTGCATGCAGTACTCACGATTGTTCTCGCAATTCCACCGAGTAGCCTGAGTGATGTAAATTGTTGGTAATGCAACATATTTATCGTCGGTTTTCTCTGGACCACTCTACTTTCCCCAATAAAAAACTGGCCGCCAAGATTATAGCTGAAAAATTGTTGAAAGTAGCGTTAAGCAAACAAACAACGCCAAAAAGAATGTAACAGAACATACAGAGATGACGACCTAAACTAGGTGAAAGTATCAAATGAAAAAATAGCAAAGTGATCTAATGAACTAA
This sequence comes from Lithophaga antillarum, assembly GCA_028566495.1. Taxonomy (NCBI): domain Eukaryota; kingdom Metazoa; phylum Mollusca; class Bivalvia; order Mytilida; family Mytilidae; genus Lithophaga; species Lithophaga antillarum. The sequence goes on from JAOXYI010715339.1 coordinate 4,358, forward strand.
ATGTAATACTATTTATTACTAGGGTTGATTCTATGTATTAGCCTTCCCGGCTAAGATTTCATCAGCAATAAATTCAATGATTCTACAAAACTAACTAGTTATGTTTATCACCATTTTATTAATTTTATTAAATATTCTACATGCTTTTTTTGTCAAAAGATATCCCTGGTTTTAAAATATGGTTTGAGAAGTCGTTTTTTCAAAGGTATTTTGTACTGAATAGAAATTTACCAAATATATCCTTTAAGATATGATCAACACTTAGACTGGAAACAAATTTCAGGTTATTAACTACTATCAAGAAACAAAAATTTCTTTGTTAAGTTTTCCTTTTGACTTTCAAATCACAATATCCCATTATTTTGGGTTATTGCTCTTTGTTGTCAGCATGTAATATTTGGAAAAAATGAACATATATCAACCTGTTAGTTGATATTTAAATTTAGTTAAATTTAATAACCTGTTAGTTATCTAGAGGATATTACTCCACTTCATGTATATTTGCCTAGTCAGACAGATGTATGATTGGCTGATACCATCCCACATGACATGAAAGAAGACATCGTGTCTCCCTCTGAAGGTCGTATTCAACCGTCTCCCTTGTTCCGGATAACTATGATTTATCGTTTAACATAACGAGCGTAATCTCTTTATTTATCGTGGCATATTTATTTACCTTTCAGAAGAGGGACACGACGGTTGTTCACTCTCAAGAAATTATATTTCCCTGGGAGCAGAGGCTCTCGGAAACATGACATCCTTCGGGTAAGCAAACCGTCGTGTCTCCCTCTTGAAAGGGAAATAAATGTATAATGTTATTGTTATATATTATAAGTTTGTGACTTTGGTGTTTAGTTTAATACACATTACCGTATTTTTATTTCAACACATAGACATCCTATGACAGGCATTCGCCTCGCAGAAAAAGTTAAATCTTCCATAATTTGGATAATGTTTTCGTCAGTTATATGCCTGTCATAGAACAATCTAACAATGATTTTGTCATGTGGTAATTTAGCACTATATTGTACATGATTTAAAATATGAGCTGAAATATTTTCTTCAACATTACCGTACACATCTATAAAATACATATATCCGTTAACTACTTGGAAATGATGACTAAATGTAAGCAAAGCCTTATCGACATCATCTAGGTCGGAGCCAATCGCTGACGTCGTCTCTTGAATCATATATGAAACATTTGATTTCACCGTTCGATAAGGTACCCAGTCAACGACAATCCTATCTTTACCGAAGAAACGACTGGACAATTCTTGTGACTCAAACAAATGTCCTAAGCTTTGTTTATCCAAATGTTTTAGTTTTGTTCCTTTGTATGTATTTGTTTCAAGTATATACTTTAACGTCAATTTGTCCGTAACAAAGTCTTTAAGTTCCTAAAAATACAGAATAAAAGTCATAAACTTCATGAAATTTTCGAAAATGAAGAGATTGCTTTATGAACCATATTGTACAAGAAAATGAACTCAATATCATAAAAACATATGCTGTAATGATAATATAGCTTCGGAAGCAGATGACCCTTGAAATAGCCTTGATCATCGAATTTGCTGATGTTTGACCCAATATGTGTCACTCTTCGTATGAGGAGTTTTCTCAGGTTCATGGTAGTAAACGGTCGTTATGTAAAGAGTGAAGTAGAACCCTTTCAGACAGTGTACAAAAACCATGCTATAGCAGACGTGAGGTGGATATGGATTTGGTGATTCTTCAACTCTGAATAGTAAAACTACACGATCTACATGAATATAGTTAACGCGCAATCGTTTTTGATTATATGAAATATAAATTTTGGAACGTTTAAATTGTTGCATTGGAATACAAATAACTGCATGTTATTTCAGTGCTTGCCTACAACGTGAATTTAGATTTTGCTGTTGCAATACCTGTTTCCCTAGCCATTTATGTGCCATCAGTTTTGCCAGAATGCAGAATCTGCATTAAAATGATGCATGATGCAAAATTGAACTCCGATAAGCAGCTGATTTTCTTAAAATTCAATGATTGATGTACTCGTAGATCTAGACAAAATAAATGTGTATATTTATATATTTTTTAAGTCCAAAGCATTTTGTTAATGTCTTTAATGTAACTTACCCTGTCTACAATAGTATAACACTTCCCAAGTCTAAGTTGGTCGAGTGTTGATTTGGTACTTCTAGTACTTGTAGACGTCTGATAAATAACCGAAGTTGTTGTCATAAGAATATCTTCTATCTTCTGTAGCAACCATTTCATTATACCTTTACCTTCGTAATCTTTTGACACCCTTTGAGCCCGGGAAACACATGTTTTTCCCTCATCAATAATGAAAGCAATTGCAAACGCTACCTGCAATATAAACACTGTAACATATCAACAAGCAACACGGAAGCTCAGTATTTTTTTAAATATTGAAAATAAAAGGTAGTCATAAAAAATGAATTCCTGGAGAAAAAATCACATAAAAAGAGAAGAATAAAGAATTGAGGTGAGCCAGTAAATAAGCAAAACGAAAAAAAAGTCTGCTAATACTACTTCGACAGGATCCAATAATGAACGAAATGGTCAAACACACGAAAAGCATTACACACACACACAAAAAAAAAAAATCCCATAAGGTACAACATTGTCTCAGGGCAACAATTCTGCGCTTACACGCCACATATATAACGAAACACAATTATTACTTGATATTATACATGACAGAAAATACGACATTCGGCAGACTGAAAACAAAACAAAAAGACAAAACTGGGACCGGCAATGACCATCTGCAACATTTTTAAAAAATGTTTCAAAACAAAATGAGGCCTATTTGACTCGGAAAGTAATTTTCAACACCAACATACGAAATGGAAATTAAAAGCCAAATTATATATTAGTAGCAACCGGAATTCAAATGCTTATTAAGTGCAGGAATTATTTCGTATAAAGCATGCCTCTTCGGCGTACGGAATACTGGATAAAAGTGTCCATAAACTGGCATAGGGAAAAGGGGGAGCTGACGGGCCAATGCATTGTTAGGTCGTGAAAAACAGACCTGTGTAACTGAAACGGACATGTTTTATTTTAGGGTTTCAATTACACAAATGATTCTGCCTAAAGTTAAAAGAAGATAGTGTAATAGAAATCTTAGAGCAAATCTGAAAATGATAAAGGTAACCTAAACGGGTTTAATTCCTTTGTCGCCATAAAAGTAACCACAAATAATAAGGTCATATCCTGCAGTTGCTGAAAACAGACGGATGCATGGTCCACATGTAAATTTATGTTATTCTCGTAAAATTCTAGTGGAGTCTGAATCTGACACACAACACACAAAAATATTGACAGTGAGCCAAGTATGGTCAACCTGTAAAACATTACAGAAACAGGTTTTCTTCTGTATTTTGATCTTACCTCACAGAGTCTGTAATTACTTTTAAAATTGCCAATTTTATATCCATAGAAATTAGTGGTCATATGTAACCGTTGACTTATCAGAATAACAAAGAAAGATTAAATATAATAATTTATACGTGTCAAGAAAATTAGTGCGAGAGATATACATTCAACAGCCTAATATATTTTATAGAACTGGACATCTGTACGACTTTAAAGTCAAGTAACCTACTCATATTTCTAGTAAGAAATAAGTTCTGTAGCAAAAAAAATGGATTAGTTTTCCGCTTCACAGCTGATACATTTAAAAAAGTCCTTAACTCAGTTAATAACTTACAAATTTTTTGTCAAGAACAGCAGCGAACGCCATTGTATTTGTGGAATCAATAATGCGGTAGAAACATATGAAGATAATCGTTGCCACGGTATATGTCTTCTGGTTTCCGTATTGCCATCACTTTCTCATAATCATCTCGTGTAACACGTCTTAATGTAAGATGTTCTGTCACGTCAGTCATTTCTAAAACCATATAAAATAAAAAAATACTGTAATTACAAAGGAAAAATGCCTTTTTAAATTTTTTTTACATGACCACAGCGAGTTTTTTAAACAGAAATCGACGCCTGATAAATCTTACCAAAATCAATCAAGCACAGAAAGAAGGTTGCTGTAGTTAATGGAAATGTAACGTCGTGATTATTACACGATTTTTAAAAATAATCTTTCGTGTTAAGACAAGCATGATTGAAGTTTATGAAATATTTTCAGAAGGAAACTTTGTCATTTCAATACTTTAGCACATGCCATTACATGAATGCATATCAAACATTGTTAAAAATGCACTCAGTAGAAACTATCGACAGGTACAGAAACAATAATGTGGACATGGATGTCAAGTGTAGCACATTATTGCTACTTTGTAATTGTCACACACTCCGACTCTATCAATAAATGATCGATTGCTATTAAAGTATGAATGAACAAACCGTATCTACAGAAAGTAATAATTTTACGATCTGAGCATTTCTTGACCATTTCTATCAGGAGGAAACTTAACAATCATTATATATCCAGTTGAAATAATGAAATAAGACTGTTCTAACTATAATGATTTCTCTGATATGGGTATACGTCTACCCAACAGCTTCTCAAGCAAAGACATGAGGAAGAAAGGTTGAAATCTTCCACAAGTTTTACGTTTGCGATCAGGGGTTTGTCGATCGGTGTAATATTTAAGTGTCTCAGCTAGCTGCGGATGTATTTACGTCATCATAGATCCTACAAGTGTCCATTCGTATTTATTACCGAACGATGTGTGAACCTTTTTGTGCCTTTGCTACCGGACATGATTTTGGGTTGGTACGTCCGGTGATGCATGCATAGCAAGACATGCTTACGCTGTCGACGCGCCTGGTCTCGTATCAGTCTGGAGTTCATGCAATCCTAGCTGTTAGTAAACTTGGATATCTGTCATCTTCTTTGAACTCACGAGTTAGAACTAAATTAGGTATACTAATTTTTATATTCATACAGATCAACCGGAATGCACATAATATGTAACAAAACGGACAATCACGCGCTGTTGATTTTTTTTACAGTAATTTAAAAGTAATTTTGTTTAGTTCTGCCACTATTCTATTGGCTTATAAACATTTGTTGGTCCACAACGTAATTATTTTGCAATACCGTGGATTCATTTTTATTCATTGGATCCCAATTTTCGTGGATTTAGAGGGTCATAGCAAACCATGAATTTAAGAATTCAACGTAGAATAATCATCGTATTCCAGTTTTAACGGTGTAAGGTCGAAATGACTGTAGATAGGGACAAAATGAACATTCGATGTTAATTCACTGTAGATTGGTGATGTATTATCCTTGCTGGTTGTAGCTTTTTTAGAAAACACATTTTGGTGTGAATCTGACTGAGAAATAAAAAAAGATTTTCAAGTATTAAATTATCATCTTGTGAAGGTGTAAATTGATCTTTGTTCTTGACTTCCGGTTTTGTTTTGTTGTGTAATACAGTGTTGAGTTTACCAATTAAATATTAATCAGTGACAATAATCGGATTAAAGATGCCGTAAAATTTCAACCCTTGAGTAAAGATTTGTGTTGACAGGTGATTGTAAATAAAATTCACACCTTCAGCCGACAACGCAAATTTATTAAAAGTTAAACAAACAATTAATTAATAAGATATGAATTTGATTATGGTAATTATCAAGCTGTGTTTGAAGTATGAAAAGCCTTAAGTAGAAAATTGCTAATGCAATATTACCATTTTAGCGATTTTAAAACATTTTTTTTATTCTGGAACTTGCAATCCACGAATTTATGTATACCACGAAATGAGTTTTTCTCAATCCACCAATATTGATACCCACGATTTAAAATGAATTCACAGTAGTATACCATCTATTTTGTAGACACCCTATACTTTCACAAGGATAAAATATACGGACTTCTTATCCATTAGTATGTATCAAATTGTCATTTATTGGTAATCATATAACACATTTATATATGCCATATAGGATTATAATGTCGATCATTGACAGAATTGTAATAAAAGTTTTGGTTGACAAGTATGAAGAGATATAAAACGATGTACATACCTATTTGAAGGATTTGCTCTTCCCTACAGATAATTTATCATTTCTTTCTTCTTTTATACCAAGACTGGTCAATCCACATATAAAATTCAGTCAACTGTTCAGTTCAATATTTAACCTTCAGATTCAGAAGATTTGGTCAATTCACCTTGTACCTTTAAACTTGTATTCATAGATAAAGATGAATACACGAACACATACTATAAATAGATTAAATGTCAAGGTAGATATACATGTTGCTTGATTCATTATTATTTACTATTATCATCGTTAATATCAGTTTCATAATTCATAAATTTCGAATATCTGTACATTATTTTTTCCTTTCTTCTCTCTCTTTTTCTTCCGATAAATATGTAAGTAACATTCTGAAAACGCTCTTTCGTAATCATTAATTTTTATTAACTTATAATTTCTGACAAACGTTAATGTGAAATGGGACAAATCAAAGTTTCATTGCTTACATTTACAAAATTGGCAAGTTTCATTGTTACACTTACACTTTCTTTCTTTTTCTTCCTTACGTCCTCTTCCTTAGTCAAAATTCTTGAAGCAAATCTTCCAAAATCGATAGAAAATTGAAATCCATAAACACGGTAGATTTATATTTTGGATATGATACTTCTTTTAAACGATTAAAGGGGGAAGTCATCATTTCAAAGCAATTGATGGATACATGTATTTTATAGATGTGTAGGTAGTGTTAAAGAAAGTTTTTCAGTTTATATTTTAAATCATATACAATACAATACTAATTTACCACAAGAAAATGTTATAGTTAGATTGTTTTATGACAATCATATTACAGAAGAATTCATAATTAAAGTTATGGAAGATTTAAAATTTTCTGAGGTTCTGTGGAGCGTTAAGGGAGTTCTATATATTGACAAAATACGATGACGAATGGCGTAATTTACAAACTTAAGATATTATGTAATGTAATGTAATATTTACATGTAGTCTGCACTGGCATGGATTTACATTAAACATATTACATAGATAAAATGTGAAGTTACAAATAGACTACCAGTAAAAAGAGGTTCAAAGTACAATACCATGTAGCTTTATCGAGGTTCTTTTTAGATAACAACTGAAGTCACCACGCAGTGATGATTTGTTTCTATATATTTTGTTTTTAAAACGCCACTTTCACTAATTGTTTAAGCTATATCATGATGGCCACTTTTATTGGTTGAGAATATATCAGAGGAAAGCACAGTGTACGGATGTGATCAATTACTCACACAAGTCTATAGCTGTTATCCTTTTTTTATACAAAATTCACATTTAGAATTTTCCAAAAGTACTATTCAGAACATAATCCAGATAGTTTTGTTTTATTCATGCCTTTATCCACTTTGTTAGTTATGACAAAAGCTGTTTGTTTACTAACGTTCACAAGATAATATGCAACCCCAGCAGTTAATTGACAAGGTTCTTGAATGGCGTTTTTTAAACTGACCGACTTGAAGAAATGATCTTTTGTTCCAATTTCCATAATATAGCTTGTTTTTTTACCGTATTTTTTTTAAAAAGTACATGTAAGTTGGTAATGCAAAGATCTTAATCTAGACATGACAAGACAATACTACAACACAAAAGAAACTTTTATATGTCACTATTCCTAACGTACAACTTTCACATTTTAGTATTACCAAAATAATTCTTATTGTACTGCAGAGCCGGTTATTATCGCAAAGTCCAACCCGACTATAAACATCAACGCTGCATTACAACAATACCTGCTTGCGTTATAGTCACGGATGATATCCTACTATGATAGATCAATATTTCCAGCAGCTATTAAAACAAATTTATCCGGATGTATTACAGTTATTACACATTTTACATAAATTGCTGAAATGTGCATATAGAGCATCAAATGTGTCACTACTACTGGATCTATGCCACTGCTGGTGGACTGTTAGTTTCCGATGGTATCACCAGTTCAGTAGCAAGTACTTCGGTACTGACAAGAAAATTACTTGTCGTATTTTTTTAATTTTTTCAAACTTGAAAAAAAAATTAAATCCAATTAAAACTGAGGTTTATCTCCTTCTTCCATGGGCCGCCTTGGAATATTTTGGCTGCAGTTTTGGAGTAATTTTGTTTGTAGTTTTGGGGTAATTTTGGGTGTAGTTTTGAGTTAATTTTGGCTGTAGTTTTGGCTTTTATCTCTTCATCATTTGATTCTTTTTTGAATTTCCAAACATTTGGTTTCAAGCATCAAGGATGAGATGAAATGGCTGATACGAGCATGTGGTAAATCAAATTAATTTTGGTATCTTGTGATATGTTTAAAATGACAGTAATTTTATTCACTAGAAAGTTTCAGCATCTCTGTGGCGAGGAGGGTGAAGTTGAGTTAGAAAAATAATGCAGCTTGTTTGGAAGTCTCATAATATGAAGTGAATGTTTTGTTAGAACAAATGCAGTAAGTTATCAATATAAATTTCTATGCAGTAAAGTCTTATCACTTTTAATTGTGTATGATTTTTTAAGGTCCATTTCCTTCCTTTTTATTATGATTAGATTGTTTTACCTCAAGATCAACTATCCACACTTTATAGTTTGCCTTAGCGATTAACACGAATAAATACGTTCTTGACTTTTCCAACAGGGATTTAACATTATCCGTCAACAATCTTCGTTAATAAGAGGACCGCTTATTATTTGTTATTTACGCGGTTTTTCCTGCACTCATGACGTATAAATAACGTATGTTCGAATTTGGTGAATGAAAATTGTTAACAACAATTCGAGACGTCTACAACTTTTCAACTGGAATTTATTGCATCTGCTTCAATATTTCACATTATGAGGAAGGATTTAATTAAGCATATATTTGGACGTAACAATGTAACGGTACCGAATTGGAACCAACGAAGTCAGTGCGGATCAGAAGATTTGCTTCATAGACAACTGAATGGAATCAGAAATTATATTATAATTACAGATTCACAGAAATTAGGTTAGTATGGTCATGATGGTGATGAAATCATTGTGGAGATGTGTAAGGGAAGAACCATTTCATTTTTAAATGGATGGGGAAAGGTGAATGGTCTGGAAAGAAGTATTTGTTTCTGACATAGACTTGGGTGATCATTTTTTTTTTCGGCTATTTTATTTTGCTAGGCCTCCGGAAATTTTTTTACATTCCCTCCTCATTTTCTGTACGTGAAAGGGGGAGTACGTCTCTTGTAACAAGCCAAAAAATATCCTATGTTCGGATTTTTTTTTGTTTCATATCATTTTTTTTGGCATTTTCATAGTCCTGAATATTATTTTATTCCCCCTTCCCAAATCAAAATGGTCTTTCACTAACACAGTTGTACAGGTATGTTTGAGATCGGGTTTGAGATGTGAACAGATGAATGAACATTGTCCTGCGTTATAAAACTTAACAGTTTTCAGCTGGCATACAATAGTTCCCCAAATTGGTAATAATCCTTCATTGGGGGAATACTTTATTTGATCAGTTGTAGAATTACACATTTTTTATTTTAGATTTTGTTGAAAATTGCACTTTTATCTAGACAAAAGAAACAACTTTTGGTTGAACAAATTTTTTTACAAATTTCAAAATTGTTGAAGTTTGAAGACTCGGAAAAAGTCAAAATTTCATGGGCTCCAAACTCTTACAAATTAAAAGCGGTCGCTTTGTTTCCTCCTAAACAAAGATGAAGCTGCCAACAGATAATGTGCCATTTTAATCAAAAAATTTGATTAAAAAAAATGTATTTTTATCATCGTAAATTAAAATATTACTCAAATGAGGGACTCAAATTACCCATTTGGCCGGTTGTGCCCACCTGTTTACATGTGTATGTTCTACGTTTTCACCAAGTCAAG
>JAOXYI010715448.1:0-14208 GCA_028566495.1 Lithophaga antillarum
TTCGCAAACCTCTTGGTTTGTTGCTGTCCATATCTTACATATGAGAGGTACCGGGTGAACTTGTAATATTCTACTATGGAGTATTGATTTCCGTCGATAAGAGATAAGAGATATCTCCACCGCTGAATCATTTAAAAAGACTACGTAAGAATCTCCAAGACAAACCACCTTCATATCATAACGCTGGTTCCAGAGTTATTAATATTCTTAATAATTTTCATACTCGTTTCACTACTGACCTAGCACAGTTCAAACTGATCTATTCAAAGTAACCTTAATAACAGCCCAGAAAAGTGTTACCACCCACGAAAACATTTATAGACACACTTTAATATACGGGAGAAGATAAAATAACTTCAGCATTGTTTGGAAGGGTTCAAAGTTTACATTTGAATAATATGGAGAATATCGAAGGAAAAAAAAACTTTATTCAGCAGTTAGCTGAGAGATTTAATAGGGAACAATTTTTCTCTCTTTTTAGCTCACCTGGTCCAAAGGACCACGTAAGCTATTGCCAGCACTTGGCATTCGTCCTTGTCTGTCTGTCGTCGTTAACTTTTCACATTCCAATCTTCTTCTTTGAAACTACTAGGTTAATTGGAAGCGAACTTTGAGGGGATAGGCCTTGGGTGGTCCCCTTTCAGGATTATATCCGACAGCATCGCCGTCCATCCAAGAACAACCAAAAATAGAAAAATAAGCATAAAATCACTTAAATATCTTCTCCTCTGAAACTACTAGACTAAATTGAACCAAACTTTGACGAAATGGTCATTGGGTAATCCTGTTTTAGAATTATACCCGATGACTCCATTCGTCATCCCAGATGGCCACTGCTACTAAAAAATAGAAAACTAGGTATAAAAAATCATTTAAAAATATTCTTCTCTGAAATTACTTGGCAAATTAGAACCAAACTGTAGTGGAATGGTCCTTTCATGGCCCCCTTTTAGAATTGTATACGACGATGTCATCCGTGATCCAAGATGGCCGCTGTTATTAAAAATAAAAAAAAAAATAGGCCAAAAATTATTTAAAAATAAATATTTTCCTCTGAAACTACTATGCCAATTGGAACCAAATTTTAGTGTCCTTAGTCCCCTTTCAGAAATATATCCGATTATACCACCTGTCATCAAAGGTGACCGCTGTTACTAAAAATGGAAAAATAGGCTAAAACATTTTAAAATTATTCCTATGAAACTACTAAAACAATTGGAACCAAACTGTGGTTAATGGTTTTGTGGTGGTCCCGTTTCAGAATTATATCCAATGACTCCAGCCAGCATCCAAGATGGTCACTGCTACTAAATATAACAAGGCAGACCAAAAAATCATTTAAAGTCTTCTCAGAACTGCTAGGCCAATTAGAACCAAACTTAGTGGAATGGTCCTTGGGTGATCTCCTTTCAGAATGGTATCCAATAATGCCACTCCTCACCCAAGATAGTCGCTGTTACTAAAAAAAAAAGGAATATCGGTAGAAAATTACTTAAAAGTCTTCTCGTCTAAAACTAATGGGCCAAATGGCGCCAATCTTTTTTTTCACAGAAAGAGCTGAACTTTGAATCGTAGATGCATGATAAAAAGTTGTTAAACATGTATTACAGATTTCTGGGAAAAAATCCATTTTGCCGATATTTGTCGAATATGCAAATTAGGCATCATATGACGAGAATTCATTTAAAACACAAAACGTAACCGAAGTCACTCATGTGTAAAATGTAGGTCACGGTGACCCAATTGTTGTACCACTGTTCAGTACTACCCAAGAAGATGTATCCACTTTTGAAGTTTCGTTGATACACTCTGTATAGTTCCAAAGACATGGACCTAAACACAGTCGGGGTATAGTTTCGAGATGAAAATGTGGATAACTGAGGAAGGGTATATATTTTATGCAATCTATTGGAAGAATTTGGTGGGAAAACGATCCTAGACTTGGTTAGCGAACTATCTACCACAACATCTAATAGAACAGGGTTATTCTTTCTGAAGGGGAATTTTATAGCCAAAGGGCAAAGTTTGGGGGTCTAGCTGAAGACTGTTATCTCAAGCTGATTACATTTTAGTTTTCCTTCCAACGTTAGGAATAGGTTGGAAGTGCTGTATCCTGTAGGTCACGAGCTGACGATTAATAAGAGTCCATTCTAATATCACAGCATAAAACTTTGTAGAAATGCTGACATTGAAAATTATTTAAGACCAATGGCTGTCAAATAAAATGAAACAGCTTATTTGTTCTACGATAGAAGGTAGTAAGCTATATGAGGACACTTTAACCCAGCTATATATTTTCAATCCCTGTAGACAAATGGATGTTTTATGTTTTATACTGCGTATTCTATTAATGATTTTCGTTTTATTTTTTTCAATCGGATTTAACGCCACTTTGGTGAAGAAGCCGGAGAACCCGGACAGAATCACCAATCCCCGTATATAATTAGTTAAGTTTATCGCAGAGTTTTCTGCTAAGCAAAGTTACAGATCAGATGTTATATATCTGTATATTGACTAGCTGCCCACACCACTTTATTTTCGTCTCGTTTTGTCGTACATTTTAATTTGCATAATTATCTGTCATTGAATTGATATATAATATAGTTATATATATCCTATTTATTTTCCTAAAAGTTAAAGAAAAAGGTAGACGGAGGACAATGTCTTATTATAATCTTTTTTTTGCCTGTAAAAAAAAGTTCATTTGCCACGCCGTCACACATAAGTGTAAATACTTCAACATATTTATTTCTTTTTATTTTTCGACATAAATATACCTTACATTGAACAGAACAGTGGTCAGTGGAAGACACTGGATTATACTTCATCACAATTTTTCACGATTGATGCCATATATCAACGATAACATGCATACCGCTGAAAAGTTGCTACAGTTTACACGGGAATCTCATTATTTACATCAACTGATTTAGTCATCGGTATTATGACAAGTAGCAATAATGATGCTAGAGTTGTTCCAAATATATATATCCAGAAGAAAAATCTGTCTATAACTTCTGCAGCTTCAATCCATCTTTTAGAATAAAAATCAACTTTTTCTTTTTCATCATCTTTATCTATTAACAATTGTAAACGACGTAAAATTTCTTCGAGTTCCCAGTTCCCTTCACCGGTACTGGCGTTCATTTTTCGATTGGAATGATTAGGGCGACAGTCGCCATTTTCGTATTCAATTAAATTACAACCGGAATCGTTTGAAAATGTATTTTTCATATGTGAATATCCTTTTGTATGATGTAAAGGGATCATTCGCATATCTTCTGGTGTCTCTTTGACAAGATGTACTAACTGAAAACACATTAAACGTCCAAGTGCTACAACACCCGATCTGAACCAGCGAGGAACATCAACCTCGCGGAAACCCCTCTGATTAATATTTGAAGTCACAACTGCTAAAATTACCGACACTGATGTAAAGCTCATTACTGTTGTCAGATATATTCCTGAAAAAAAAACAACAAATAAAGACTAAATACAGGAATATGGAACGAATAAAAAGAAACAAAATATATTGAATGATTGAATTTAGAAAGACTTGATATTAGAAATTTATTCAGGATTTGTGCAATACTCGTCAAGCTTACATAGTAAATACCGCTTATGTCGGTCATATATATACATTTATTGCATTTCCCTATGTCTATCAATACCTGTTCAGTCATTTCAACGTCAACATTCTACTTATGACGTCAAATCGCTTGACCCAAATTTATCTGGAAGTTACCTATGATGTCGTAGTATTCCGTTATCGGATCTTCCGCCAAAACTGTAAATTCAAGATTTGGAATTGTGAAAAAGCCTATGAAACACGATAAATATATCATCAAGCTGTCTGCAAATAATTTTGTCAAATATCAGTCGTTCGACACAATATAAAGTATTTTGGCTCATCCGCTCCTCTCGCTCACTCAGAAATACTCCATATTGTGACTCGCGGCTGATATTTGACGATATTTCTTTTCACACACACACACACACACACACACACACACACACACACGTGTGCTATTTAGACTATCTTTCCAGGGACCTGATGACAATTTGCATCTCAAGATAGTTGTTTTCAATCATATTCATCCATAAGCATTAACCATGAATTGCAAAGAGTTGATTAAAACGTAAGATATAAGAATGAAAAGAAAATTGAAATCTACGAGTTATACCGATTTACTTGTTACAGATTTGTTTTTTTTTTCTTTTCTTGAATGGGTTTTAACTTCAATTTTAACAATATTCAACTAAATCAAGGCGATCAACTTATTGTTGGAAAAATACAGAGTACACGGAGAAAACCATTAACCACATGGTAAATTTCTCCCGTCCCGCATGCAACACTCGTCGTGAATAAGGACGACATGAAGATCGTATATATAAAATATTCATACTACAAATCACTGTATGTAAAAACTCTAGAATAAGGTATGATCCTAGATGAATACTTCATTATTTTATATTAAGTTTAAGTGTTCCTCTTCTATATTGGTTATTATTAAGTTGGCTACACCGAGTCTATCTTACATCCATTCCTATGACTTTTTAATGAAGTCCGATTAAAGTCGGATAACATACAATTACTTTCCAGTACCGATGACTCGCATCATTGAATTATTTTATATTATTCCATTATTGTATGTCTGAATTGTCGGAAACAAATCTTTTATATCACTTAATATTACATCCGTGGTTTGTAGACGATAATTTAAAACGTCAGCAAATCTCAATACAGATTGCTTTCGAAAATGGCCTGCTAAAATCCTTTTAACCATTTACACCGAAAACAATGGTAGTTTCTCCCCGAAAAACATGAATTCAAATTGCACTTAAAATCAGTTTTTCGGTGTTGAAAGTTATCGTTAATTATATTGTTCTTCTAGTGTTTTATGTAATCCTTGTTTTAACTTGACAGATTTGTTCAGCTGCTGTAGACGAAAAGCATCATTGTTGATAAACCCTTACCTTTGTAGCTCTTTCTAAATTATTATCTTTTCCAAACAAACATCTCTTTAAGTCACTAGGGTATAAGAAGTAGATAGTCATTGAAGTTAGATTAATTTGGTGACTTTAGAGATATCCTCCTTCAACATCTTAATTCACTTTGTTTTATTAATCGACTTATCTTTTCTAAATGTTTCTGTGTAATATGTTTTCATATTCATATTAGCTTATGGAGATGTTTTGCTTGTGTTTGCAAATATAATCTTTTAAGAATGGAATATTTTGAAGTGTTCAATTTATATACATTTAAACAATGTTTTGTGAAACCTAAGAAAAACATATGTATACAGGGCCTACACCGGTTGGTGCAAATAAAACAGATGAAGCAGTAGTTCGGGTGAATACAGCTTTTTGTTACTTTTGAACCAAAACCAATTTCTGTAATTTGAAGAGATCTCTTAACTTCATTTTGGCCCTTTCTGTTATTTTATTTTGGACAGCAAAATATGTATCAAGTAACAAAATCAATTTACCTATGAGGGGAACGAAATTTGATGTTGCCGGCATATTTTCTGCAATAAGTAACATGAATACAGAAAATGCCAGTAATACAGTTAATCCAAGGGTGACCTTTTCACCACTATCAGGTCGCATCCAAAATCCAAGTAAGGTGAGAATCGACAACATTATACATGGAATTAGCACATTATATGTATAGTATAGTGTTCTACGTCGAATATGCAGTGTAAATGTCACATCCGGAAACGGTGTTGGACAACAGGTATAATATATCACATTTCGAACAGATTTGACACCGACTAATTCCCATTCACCATTGCTAACAAAGTTTGACAAATCAATTCCTTCATCACTATTGAATACGTCCACTTGGAATCCATCGTATGCCCACGAGCCCAATTTCATTTTACATATCTGGTCATCAAATGGATAATAAGTTATATCTATAAAACATGTACTTCTAAATTTCACAATAGGAGGCCAGAAAACTGAACCATCATGTGAAACCATTGCTAATGCCTCCATGTAACCATCTGTATAATCTTCGGCGCTGAAATAAAAGAAATATACTGCTGAGTCTGTATCCTGTCAAACCAGTAATACTTTGTTCACTCGGTTGCCAGTAGTGTGGCTTTTGAGTTAAATAGAGGAAAAATCTTTTTTCTGGATGTTTTGCATTATTAATCAAATTTATTTACATAAATCATGAACACATTGTGTTCTTTTAGTATTAAAGTATGTTTTTCCTGAAAATTTTCGACATGGGGAGGTTTAAACGTCAAAAGAATACATACATGATAAGCTTCTCAATAATTCAAACGACACAATTCCTATAGTATATATAATGTTAAAATATTTAATTATATTGGTCTTAGGCATATACTACGTTCAATTCTAAGTACTTATACTTTTAAATTTGGTCTGATACTACGCACACTTCAAATTAGGCTATACTACGAACATATCTAAAATAATTTCTATAGGATTTTATTGAAAATTTTACTATAACAGAGCAGTGTATCCTTAAATTTAACTTCTCAATATCGTTGTTTAAGTTTTACCTGTGGTAAAATT
Organism: Lithophaga antillarum; assembly: GCA_028566495.1. Lineage (NCBI taxonomy): Eukaryota > Metazoa > Mollusca > Bivalvia > Mytilida > Mytilidae > Lithophaga > Lithophaga antillarum. Next base: position 6,550 of record JAOXYI010715448.1, read on the forward strand.
AGAAAAATATGGCTTACAGAAATATCTTAAATTCAACAAACTTCCAACTATCAACTTCTGCAGACATAAATCAGACATTTCTGTCCAAGCCATTAAAAGCTTTTGTAGAATTACCTAATATTGGTTATTCCCACTTAAATGCTAATGCTTCATAACACTGCCAGATTTTATGTTAATCCAAAGAGTAATAAAGATGTGTACCAACAAAATTATTATGTTCTGATGATATTATTTTGATGCATTAGAATTTGTATTTATTGTTTTACCACTCAGTTTTACATGCTTACTAGAGCTTGTTTTTTTTGTTTTATAATTCCCTGCTTAAAGTAAACACAAAACGTGCAAATCTGTAGCATTTAAAAAGTTGGGTCTTCATGTTGTTGTCGATCTCATTACCTGTTGTACAGAACAATATCAGGTAACCACAAACTTTTACATGGCATGCGCAGAACCTTCAAACCATTATAATCATCTGGATCCCATTTCAATTTTTCATCAGTCCATTTCTGCGAAAGATGCATATTTATACAGAATTTCAATATCTAAATGTCTTTTCATAATTTCCCTAAAACCTTGATCATTAGAGACTATCTATCTATAGGTAAATATTTTTTTCAAACATTTTTAGCGACTTTATTGCATCTTATCGTCAGATCCAATGAGTGAAAAAAAAAACAGAACATGTTTTTATACTTTTCAAACGCTTAATATAGAAATTGATAACTTTGGCAGTAGCAGATGAGAAGAAAAATATAAATACATATTAAGAATAACACTTTTACTATTAACAACGCTGTATTATTACCGAGCATCTTTGGATATGTGTATATGTATGGGTAACAGTATAAGCTATTCAACCTATATTTAAAATTGATTGAGGCTATTTAGAAAGCAGTTGCATTCAATTTTCTGACAATTTTACAACTTAAGAGAGTGATAGTAAGACACTAGTCGAAAGAGTAAAACAAAAAACAGTCTGTATGACACAAGACAACATCGATGAACTGATAAAAAATAAAACATAACCAAAGGAACAAAAAACCTCGGATAACATGAATTCCCATAAAATTTGAGAGTAAGACCAAGTGCTCTGAAACGGCAAGTATCTTCCTGCTCAATGCACCACACCCGTCGTGAAGTCCTAATTTTCGAAGTCAGTATATAATTGTCTGGATAAAGGGTACAAGGATAAAGATTATAATGTAAAAATCCCGTCTTTAACAAACCGAGATACATAGATTTCGTAACGGTCAACCAATTCATGAAGGAGACCATAACTTCTGGAGTGATGACCTTAGTTCGGTTTTGGTATACTTGCTTGGGCAAATTTCCTGTTAAGAGAGGGGAGGTCTTTATAATATGAACAAACCATAAAATAACGAATCAACTGTGATACGTATACACCATAAGCAGTTGAGGCAGGAATATTGCTACTTAAAAAACTTAGGAAACTTTACAATGGGAAAATTAAAATCACCATGTTTGTCATAAATATGACACCTCAATTGTCCCTCTTGGTCAATTTCGAGGAATAGGTCCAAGTACGAAGTGGATTTGTTGGTGTCCATACTGTCTTTAATTTCAGCTCACTAGAGTATAAGATGTAGATAGTCATTGAAGTTAGATTTATTTGGTGACTTTCGAGATATTCTCCTTCAGTTTGTTTTTTTAATCGACACATCTTGTCTTAATGTTTTTGTGTTGATATGTTTTGACATCCCAATAAACTTACGGAGATGGTTTAACTGTGGTTGAAATAATATTTTTTAAAAGAATGGAATATTTTGAAGTGTTCAATTTATCAATATAACATTTATACAAAATTTTGTAAAACCTGAGAAAAATATATATATACACCAATTGGTGCAAATGAAACAGATAAAACAGCAGTTTCAGTGAATACAGCATTTTGTTACTTTTTAACCGAAATTAATTTCTACAGTTTGAAGAGATCTCTTAAATCAAAAAGTTTTAAGATGGTCGAGAAGTAGCTATTTGAAAGATTGACTACAGCTCGAATCAATTTTAAAAATTCGTTGACCATTGATGTTGTATTATGCCCACATCCAAAACGCCCCGGTCGTCAATCCGTGAAAAAGATATACACACATATAATTGAACTTACCGATACCCCTCTGTTATCTTTAAAATAGGTACAACCTTTTAGAATAAAATCTTTTGGTATTTCAGGAATTTAATACCATTCTTTGAGCCAACTCCATATACTATGAATCATTATTATTTTTGAGGTATACTAGAAAATATTTGCGATTTTCGTGATTCATTCCATCCAATAAACTAAAAACCCAAACAAATGGAAATGTTCAATAGAACTATAAAAAAATACCTTGAGGTGCGCGAATTTAAGAACATCAAAACGAGCTCTCAAACCACGAAAATTTTTACCCATGAATTTAGGTACTTAACAGTAGACATTTAAAAGTAAGTATAATTTAAAACATTTTTCTTGTTCTTAATTTATATATACTTGATATGCTTAACACAAACCGAATAAAATACAACATACCTGATCTAACCATATATTGCAGTTATTTCTTTATATACTCAACACAAACCGAATTAAATATAGCGTATCTGATCTAACCATATATTTGTAGTTATTTCTTGATATACTCAACACAAACCAAATTAAATGCAACATACCTGATCTAACCATATATTTGTAGTTATTTCTTGATATACTCAACACAAACCAAATTAAATACAACATACCTGGTCTAACCATATATTTGTAGTTATTTCTTGATATACTCGACACAAACCAAATTAAATACAACATACCTGATCTAACCATATATTTGTAGTTATTTCTTGATATACTCGACACAAACCGAATTAAATGCAACATACCTGATCTAACCATATATTTGTAGTTATTACTTGATTCTTTTCATCCTATAAAGATAAAGTTGTAGTTAAATGAGTTCTGCGAGTTTGAGATAGTATAAAAAATAAAAAAAGGTGTTTTATCTAGACCGGCTGGATTCAAATATTTATCATAAAACATACAACAAAACCCGTAAAGCGCCCCTATCACTGAAATAAATCATCATCATAAACATTATAGAAAACAAAGATAATACAATAGAAAGGTCACTGAATAGTTGTTTATAGAATGAGAAGATTGCTGAATTTCAAGAATCATACATCCGGGGGACCAGACAAGGCCACTACCAACAAAGGATCAAATTCAAACACAAAAGTGAAAACTAAAATCAGACACAACACTGAAAACTAAAGCTAGGGCAATAGGAACTACCACAGAAACCGGGAGTGACATCAGGTGCTCCGGAAGAGTAGGTATATCCTGCTTCACATGTGTCACTCGTCGTATTGCCCAATCAAAGCCAGTAACAAATCGTAAATCATGTAAGGAGAACGGAAAATGATTATGATACAGGGAACATATCCGTAATCATCAGTGATACGGACATTCCATAATGGTCAACCAACTCGTTATGGCGACCATAAAATTTTCGCAGTGATATTAATTTGGGCTTGACGGAACTTTGACTGAGCAGTTTTTTGATAGTAATAATCTTCCGTCTAGAAAGTCGCTATAGTGTAAACAAGCCCTAGAGCAGCGGATCAACTGTGAAATGTAGACTACATACGCTGGCGACGCTGGCTAACTTTTTATTGGACTGTGCTTTAAAAGTATTACTATTTTAAGAAAATTTTTAATTGGAACGTCTACAAATACTTTCATACCGATCAGTCATCAAAGCCCAAAGATCATCGCGGTGTGCTTGTTTGTGACGATAAAATATCAGTAAAATGTTGGAAAATAAAAAAAAATAAGAATTACTTGTGATCTGTTCCTCAATTGTTCAAGGAAAGGCGTTACAAACTGCACTTTTTGATATATGCCATCATTTGAGAAAAAGTTTATCACTAAGTCCGTAGTGAAATTATGGCAGTAATAATTAGAAGCAATACACCATTCAATAAAAATTCTTTTAATCAGTCGTTTAACATATTAGAAAAATTGTAGAAAAAAAACAATGAACTGTGTTTTTAGAGTGTTTTCAAATACTGCTTGAGCATCTTATTAATAAGAATGACATAAACAAGCACTGTGCAAAAACTTGGAACTGAATATCTCATTACCTGTAAGGCGGTATTTCTGTGTTTATTATTAGTATATGTTTCAAACCAGTTCGATGGTGTGATCTCTTTAAACTAACGTTTAACAGTCTATGAGTTTTGAAACACATTTGTGGATGAACTCTATAGCAGATAATCTAAATAAACAACTAACATTTTATACAAAGAATCGCTCCAGACATTATTTATATGCATCTGTAAGCATTAAATAAAGTGTTCCTTATTTCACAAATCTAAGTATTCTTGCAGACGGAATGTCAGTCTATTATACCCTAATGATGTTTTCCAGCGAAGGAGTGTCACGACGACATTATCGTTTTTTTTTCAGTCGTACGACATATCAGTAAATCAGATTGAGTAAAATTATCAAAGAAAACAGACAATTCAAAATCCCAGCTATACTATTACATTATGTTTCCTTTTGAAGGGTCAGTTGTAAGTCGTACTCACTGTTATCATAAACCTGAATAAAGAATTAAACAGTCCTGTAATTACCATATACCTGTATAAATTTTATATCACTGAATAAAATGACAGGGAATAAGCATTTAACACAGGCCTCGCAACCTATTATATTACGTATCTGCCAAGTATTTAATCAATGGTTCCACTAAAATACACCTGTTATGTAATTTACCATATCCAATAGCTGAGTAACATATCTCATTAAAAATTTGTATATGTGTTCTATGGTTATATTAACATAAAATGAAACATTCAACGCAGGTCTTGCAGCTTACCACATAAAATATTTGTGCAATTGTTATACCAACGGTGAAATTAACAGGGGTGAAGCATTAAACACAGGCTCCCAACTTACCAATCAAAACATTAACAGGACATTAAACATTAAACACAGGCTCGTAACTTACCACATCAAATATCTGTGTAAGTGTTATACCAACGGTAACGTTAACAGGGGATGAAGCATTAAACACAGGTCTTGTATTACTATCATAATTGTTCATTAATACAGTATATAGTCTCTGTTCATCTGTCATCAGTGGGGTTGTCTTGTTAATACAAATCTGATATTCTGAAAATAAAATTAAAAAAAAAATCATGATTAAAAAGAAAGCCTCTGTTGTAATGAGAATATCAACTTTATTGTTATACAATTAGTAAAAAGTAGAAATTAATTCTGGGATAGACGATCATAGACATAATAAAATACAATAAACATCAATTTGAGCAGGATGTATGTAATAGATAACCAACAATTAAGTATGTCCCCTTGCTTCTATGAAAAGACAAAAAGAATTCTTAACTATATCAATAGACATGTATGTAAATCAGGGATGCAATCTAATATACTACTAATTTACGACCCTTACGGTGGGAATCATGGGTTGGTTATCAATACGAGATTTCCTTGTCTCGATATTTCCATTGTCAAAACCTGTCACCTTAACTAGAAACTATAACTCTCATAAACAGGGTTATTATTAGTTTTATGGTTTTGTCGTTCCGTCAGACAGTGGGACTCGAACTCGCACCGTTAAGTCACCTTTGGCACCAAATCACCTGCACCATGTTCAGCGCTGTAAACCCCTGGACCGAACTCCGATGTGATAAAACTTCAATTTTGTAGTAAACTAACCAGTATTTATTCGTCTAATATAATAGAAGACATAATCATACTTCGTTCGGCATAGAGATAATGCATGTGTTGTCTAAATGTCGTCTTGTACGTCATTCGGAATAATCACGTTAGTCCGAGATAACAAACGCGTCAGGAATACCTATATATATAATAAGTAAAATGATATATAAAATGTGTTCCAACTGAGACATCTACTATCTTCATTAAAAGGAATTTTGACAATAAGAAAAATCTAAGTACTGAGTTAATTTAAGTCCCTTTATAACCACCGTGATCTGTCTTCAGGTTTTTTATCTACTTTATTTCCTTTTGAGTTTGTACTGGTTAGGGGTGATTACTCGCTATGGGAAATGCTACCGTTTCTGCCAAAGGTCTAGGATCTCTTAGGCAGCAACCATTTGATTCTGTGGGGAGGGGTTGATATTCGACCCCCAAAACCGATTAAAACAAATTTAAAACCAATTTATTTTTTGACGCTTCAAGGCCAATTTTTCTATTCACAAATTTGGGTTAACCCTTGTACTACATGAGGGGTGGAGCAAACTGTTTTCAAAGAGCTGAAAAACAAATTATTTTTTTTGTTGTTGAAAATTTGGGAAATAAACTTTAACAAAATCCCAACCTTCCTCAGAGAATCAAATATTTGTTCCCCCTACTCATTTCTATACCAACTTTATTCACCATTTTAAATAAAGAAATCCTGTAATTTTATAACCAGTATATTAAACAAACGCGCATAAAATACATTTCCATTCTAGATTACAGCTGATAATTGGATCCAGACTGATCTAACAAAAAGTACCCCCTTCTTATGATTAGGTATTATCAGAACTTGTATCTTTTTTACCATGTTTTGCCATTGTCACAAGCTCATAACTAGTGATAAAGTAATGAAGCTACCTCAAAAGTTTGTATAGAATAGAAGAGAAATAAAGGTAACCATGACTTAAGAAATACTCTGTCTAAATATGGAAGTATTACATTGTCAGTGTAACATTTCCAACAATCTTATTAATTAATATCTTTATTTCGATTGATTTACAAGAGATATATATCTATATTTATACTATGATATATAGTCAAGGTTAGAACCTGTCAAACAATTTGATGTATTATATTTGTCAAGTGATTCAGACAGATTCCAAAGATAAAACACAGCGCTCCAAGCAAGAGATATTCGTTGTACTTTGAAGTATGTAATGGATATTTAAAGTTTGATCCTTCGAGTTTTAGATCGTTCATATCAGATTTAAATTTCGTAAGATATTTAATTAAATTGAGATGTGTGGTTCTCACATAATAAGCTCAAAATCCAAAAAAGTTGAACTTGACGGTCGGTCATTCTTTCAGGTACTATGAATTTAGTCCGATTTATTTTGGTGGAAATTAATGTTATTTCATTTTTCTTCGCTTTTCCTTTAATATCTGTTTCTTGTTTTATTCAATGTAAAATTTTTAAATGTACCATAGTTATAAAAGTAAGCAGAAATGTTTTCTATTTGATTATGAAATAATAAAAACCAATTAATTAAATTACTTTTTCCTGTCATAGATTTTTGTATTAAACAATGTTCATATCTTAAACAAATAATAAACGTATAAGATGTCACATAATAATCAATATAATGGTATTAAAACACTGAAAACAAAATGATTATAAAAGATGTGAAACTCCGAGAACTCTAAGTAATGAAAGACAGACAGAAATCAGCTCCCGAAAGTTTTCATTTTGTTATTTTCTGTTGGTTTGTATGTACCAGGACAATAAAAGAGTTCAAAACTCCTATTTATATTATTACGTAGTATACACAAATTTCTGATTATTAAATCAGATTGATTGTTCGGCATCATAGCTTTTATACTAATCAAAGACCGAAGGTCTTGAGAGTCGCCAAATGTCAAGCGTTTTAAGAGTCTTTTATATTCTG
>JAOXYI010715667.1:0-14199 GCA_028566495.1 Lithophaga antillarum
ATCCAATGTAAACAATTCCGATTTAACATGGCAATTTTTTGGATGCCAAACAATTATTTAACCTGACACAATTATTATCAAGGTTTTGCATACACAATTCTTCACGCATGTATTATGAAATTAGAAAGATTCCGAGAGATTTGAAAACGAGACCCATGACCCAGTTGACGGCCTATAGGAATATTTTGTAAATAGTGTATGTAACAAGTGCTAAAAATGTATCTTTAATGTTTTAGACAAGAAATGCAGGGAAACCACAAAAGGGACAGGTCATACACAGAAAATATGATACATAACACACATATACACCTCCTACAATTTTTCAGCCAATAAAGTTGGAGACTTAAGGTCAAGGTCATCTAAATTTAGTTTGATGTTTCTACACGAAAACATGTATTAATGGATCCTATGAAGTTTCTGCTACATCATGGTCTTGAACAAGATACAACTCTTGAAATTCAAGCATGGGCAAACAAATATGTCTCAACTGCAATTCAGCCAAGTTGAAACCAGGTCACTGATTGATAAACTGAAGTCAAAGTTAAGTAACATCGTAAATATAAATCCCCTGAACAGTGGACCAATATGGTTGATAGTGATGCAGTTCCTGAGAAGGAAGCAAACATAATAAACACTTGACATAAATTTACCTAATTCAATGGACCATGAAAATGAGATCAAGGACAACTGACATGCATATATATCTCCTGATGGATATGAAATTTGTGCGGTCGTATTATGGTATGTCGGTGTTGTTGACATCTTCTTCGTCATTTTTTGTCTGTAGACACGTTGGTTTCCGCATGATAACTTTTGTACTAGTGAACTGATTAATATTTTGACACTCTGATTCTTGGTACAATATAAAGGCTGTGATTGATTTTGGAGGTTATGGCCCCTATGTTTTCCTGAAAAAGAGGCCAAGATTGAAAATTGCAGAAAAGTGAGGTTGTAAAGGTAATGTAGAATTTAGTAATGATAAAATAAAGAATATTAGACAAAACTGAAATGGAAACTAGAAGCTCCCAGGAGCCTGTATTCGCTCACTTGGCATGCATTTTTGCCCCAACTTGTCTGCAAATGGACTGTAGAACCATTCATAATGTTGATTCTAATAATATTACTTTCACAATTTTTGGGGGTTAATTTTAAATTTGCTTTCAAACGGAAATCCTCTACAAAGGGGTCACTGGAAAACGGTTCTAAAAGGGAAACCATTGAAGGACCAATCTTGCCAAAACTCGTTCAAATTAACCAACTGATTGATTTTATAAGAATTTTTAAGACAACCTTCAATTATATTTTTTACTTATAGTAATGGCAGCCATTTTGCTTGACGGGTTGGGTCACTGGATTGCAATCTGAAAGAGCACCATTAAAGGACCATTCCCGCCAAAACTGATTTTATAGGAATTTCTTAAATAATTTTTAACCATATTTTCTACTTATAGTAACGGTGGCCATCTGACAACATTACAGTTCCATCAACTATATGCTTTCTGGTGAGAAGATTGTTGAAGTTTCAGCCAATGAGAACATATTATTTGCCTTGGTGGCCATGTCGAATTTTCGATCAGCGCCAAAAGTGTAAACTTCGTAGACCATCAAGAGAAATTAAATTAAATATGAAAGAGTACAAACGCACAAAGTAATACATGAAAATTATTTGCCAACACGGAATGTACCATTTATGCATCTGAAACAGAAGTAAAAACAAATTGCGGTGTTAGCTAAACGAACAGAACCCTCTTCGTTTACGTAACCATAAATTATCATTATCTAAAAAATTATACATAAATGTATTATAAATTGTAATTTTAACAGAATTTATTACAGAGTTGTTTCCGATTACATTGGAAAAAAATTCCATGAAGTAATACAGGTAAATTTTTAATCCTGATCTGTGTTATTTAGAAATGAAAAACGTCACACATTAATTAGAATGAAAAAAATCATTCTCATGACATATTTATTTTCGTAAATAATGATTTAAATATTTATATATTTTTTATATTTCCGTCTGTTTTCATATTGTCATTTACCAATTTCTCAATGACAGCATGCGCGGTCCTCAGGACAATTTGGTCGTAGAACAAAACTGAATTGAAAAGAGCATGCGTGGTCTCAGAACAAAAGCAGTCGTCAGAGAATTTTCCAGAAAATGTCCTCAGAAAATTTTCTAGAAAGGTCCTCGGAATTTTTCAAGATATTGTCCCAGGACCATGTTAAAAAACTTTGTTTGACGCCAAGTTCATAAAAAGCAGAGATATCTCTGCCATCAAGTTAACGTGAAGCAGTCGAAATCTCTGCTTTTTAAGGTAACTTGGGTGTTATGTTAGGACTGATCTTCACTGTAAGTGTGTCAGGATAATCGCTCAAATATGTAGATAACTTGTAGACGTTAACTGGGGAAAACCCAATGAAAATATGTTTGTCTCGTATGATGACTAATTGCGTTTGCGTTTGCAAAAGTAGGCTGGATGTTGTCCGCCACATCCGGAATATGCATGTTCGAATCTACAGGGGTTAAATGAACATCGCTTACAATTTTTGTTATAGACAAAGCTCGTGTTTCTGCGAACTTGATAGGGCTCATTGGGTTGGTCGGCAGGCTGACGAAAAGAATTTGGGGGACCAGAGGGGAAAATTTCCTTGCCTTGCTCCGCTGAAGTATCTGAAGGTGTTGACGTTTGGACAGATGTAGGCTCGCGCATGGAAGTGAAAATGTGCAAAGCCCATAAGCCTTGATTTAGTATGGCCCAAGATGATTGTGGTTTACGAGCCTTTCTTAAACGAAATTGCTCGTCGTATGTAATACACCCTAATGACATATTTGCAGTAAAGCGAACATCTCTCATATATTTAAGCATTACTTGAGCCAATTTGGTTTGAGAATACTTCTACAAAATAACGCTCATATATGCCATGAATGCACTAGTCCACGTGTGGATATTTGTGATAGGACGTTAGGGAGCCAATTCACCCTTCATTTGACCGTCATCTTGGCAGGCAAAATTTGCGAATTCTCTGTGTTATTTTGAAAAAAACGTTGAAGTTGATAAATTCCTGCCTCAGAATTTGTTCCCTCAGTTTCATAGGTATATAGCAACCAATCTGATGGTTAAACAGGATAAAGGATACGTTGTTTTTTCTTCTATGACGTCTAATAAGAGGAAAATGTTGCACTTCCATAAGAAAAAAAATAATAAGAGAAAATAAAAAAGGTTCATTTTTATATTCGAAGATGCTGCATTTAAATAATTCGTTTCCTATACAAAAGTATTACGTTTACATTAATCCATGTTTTTAAACTGTCAAAGCAAAACAAGTTCCACAAGCACGGCTAATTTGCCCCCTAAATTGATATTTTTTCGAATTATTGCAAAAATCGACTTAATTACTCTTCCGTTATATTGCTTTCAAGATACCTGACAATTATTTATTTAACAAAGTGGCCTATGACGTCATCGTGATGTCATCGATGTAATATTGGTGTTTTCAGACGAAATGATCAAAATTTAAGCTATTTTCAGTTACGTTTTGATTTAATTAGACATGTGCCGTCGCGTGCCCCAAACATTTATACCATTTATGTATCTTATCAGTATACATTTTCAGGTGAAATATTTTTGGCGCACGCGACGACGCATACTAAATTTTCAATAAAACTGTCAAAATACAAAATGGCCCATTTTTAGTAATTTTGCATGTTTTCCACCCAAAAATGGCTGATTTTGAGACAGTTGCTTCATGTATGTGATGTTTCGTCATATTTCCTTGAAGAATGGATACCGGCATTTGATTTCATAGCAAAAGTAGATAAATCAGATACAGTTTATTTTTTTTCAGAGTTTAGGAGGCAAAGTAAGGGCCTTATCCTATCTCCTCCTGTTAGAAAGAAGTTAAATATTTTCGTTTCCTTTAGTTTACTATATTCTTGTTTCTCATGCTGTAAATACAGTTACACCCTGGCGAAAGTTACACAAAAGCTGAACAAAAGAGCAAGATTGAAAGATTGAAATCCCATTTAACTGATCGTTAAAGAAGATTGACTAGAAAATGCTGGCGAGGGTTGAAAGATTTTTGGTACTAGAAAACTGAATGTTGGCTGGCTCAAACGGAAAAGTATCAAAACAGACGTAAAAAACAAACGAAAAAAAAAATAAATAAAAAAAACAAAAAACAAAAAACAAAACAAAAACAAAACGGACGATTATGAAGAATCAAAGGGCATAGTGCAAATATCATAGTTTTAAAAGGAAAATATTCCAAAAATCTGAAAGTTAATACATGTTCAAATAAAACAAGAACGTGTCAAATAATATCAACTAAATATAAAACGAATCACTTACCAGATTTTATTTCGCTGTCATTTTTTTAAATTAAATAGTAGATTAAATCTTCATTTCAAAATAATATAAATAAATAAAAACAAATAAGTAAAAATAAAATAAGACAAAATTTTATGAATGCAAAGTCAGATTGTCTTCCAGCCACCACTCTTCCTTCAAAAAACACCATATTGTTTTCTTACAGACAGCTGCAGTGACATAAGAGATTAAATCAGAATGACATCATAGAACCATACATAAAAAACACTAATGCAACTGACAGCAATGGGAATTGTTGGTTGGTTGTTGGGGGTTTGTCGTTACTTTCAGCAATTTTTCAGCTATAACGTTACTACCAGAAAGCCCATAAAGCTATCCAGCTAAATAGTGAAATCCCCGAACTTGGTGTCTGAAAATCGTAATGGAATAGTGATCATATAAATATGCGACATAACAGTGCGCGTGTGTTGCTTATTTGAGTCTTACAGCAGATTAAGTTAAGTATTAGAGAGTCAAATCAGACACCACATAAAATATAAAAGTATGTTAGAGCGATTCAGAAATAACAAACATATAATCTTTTCTAGTTACAGAATGCATATGGTACTTTATGAAAACAAATAATGTTTAACAATATAAGGCTCCGTCTTTGTTTCAACCGTATCAGATCTCCCGAGTAATACGGGAATCAGTGTTACACACCAATATATACGAGTATTTCGACAAACATGGATATGGATCTTACTTCGTGATTTATATTGCATAATATGCAAAATAACACGCATTACCGATATGCATATGATAAACTATAGTTTATGGTTTTATTGCAACAAGTTGTCAAATCATATTTCGAATTAGGATTGCAATTCAAGTATATTTTTGTTGTTTCCTGTTCGCCAATCCTACTTAATATTGTCTGCAAATATAAAATTTTAACGTGGTTTATAAACCATATTTCGCTGAATTAAATCCAAAAATTAGTAACATTAAATGATATTATAGTTTTTGCGCATCATATAATAATCTGAAAAAAAAATTATTTAACAAGCCACTTTTAAAACGAGGGGAAATGAATGTGATATTTGACAAAAAGCCCGATTATGAACACATCTGGCATTTAAGGTATATATATAAATACAAAATGTCACGCCTTTCACACAGTTGCATAACTGCTCACATCACTTCATCGAAAGCTGAAATCAACAACTATGTTTTGTCTTCTTGTAGTGTCCTGTCTATTGGCTGGAGGTAAGATTTTTTATCTTCTTAGAAGAAATTGCACCATTGTCCTAAATTTCATCGTTTAAAAGTATTTTTCAACAAATAAGTTTTTTAACTGTTAATTGTTTGAAGAATACTCGGTGCTGTGTTAATGAATTTATCCTACTTTATATCCTGCATAGTCGTGTAAGATGTAGCTAAGACATGTAAGACATGTTTTAAGATCATCTTAAAAATGTCTCAGCACATGTCTGAGGTTGTATACTAAATCTGTCTTAGACCAGTCTTAGCGATAATGTCCTTATCATTATTGTAAACAAAGCTATGGAATCTGAATAAAACTTCTGGTCTTTGACAGTCATTTTAGAATATTCTACAAAGAGTTGTAATCAAAGAAGAGAAAGTCTGTATTGACAAATAATGTTGGTGTCGGCTATATTGATCTTTAAATACTTTATTTCGACGGATATTCTCTGTTATTCTTTTCAATCGCACATGCACAGCAGCCATGTTTGTCAAATAGGACATCATAACTATATTCTGATATCTTTCATTGTCTTAAGACACCTTTTCCTTGTCCTAACTTTAGACTAAATTTAGGAGATAGCTTATTTTCAGCGATGTTAGTTATATTAATTAATTAAATATAGATGGGAACAATAAATGCATATATATACCAAGTTTAAAATAACAGTATATGGAAAAAAGATAAAATAATAAATCAAATTTAGAAAATCGATTCTTTTTACTGCATACAATAAAATCTATCAGTTCATCCCATTAACGCTACTAGAAAGAAAATATCGATAGGGCTTATTTAAAAACATTACTAACTTGAAAAAAAAATTGTTTCAGCCTATTCTAGGTCATTTCCACCTACGCCACCAGCCGAATGTACCCAAATATTTACACCAGAAAATTCATGTGTGGAGTCTCTTAACTATCGGAACATAAGTACCTACGTAACTTATAATCGGACCCTTGGAATGGCACATGTTGCTGAAAATTACATGGACGAATACTGCAGGTAAGAATGCAGTCAAGAAAAAGAATTGAATAAAAGATGTGTATTCCCATAATCTAAATTTTATAGAATTTCCCGTCACTACATGTACCATGTAAAATTTTCTGATTGCTATTCTTTACTCTCTTAAGAACTATATTTTCAATATGAGATCGCTTGCTCTCATCTCAGCTTGTGCGGTATTTTAAGAAAAACTGCTGCACTTCTTTTGCTGAAAATATTTTTGAAAGATAGAGGACTGGGAAGAATTTTATATAAATGGAATATACAACAATTTATTTAATCAAAAGGACAGTTTTTGTTAATCAAACCTTCGACTATTAGACGGATCTGGCTTGCATTTTGATGTAATTTCAATATTTTAAAAATTATGGACATATTTTTCTATCAAAAGTTCTGGACATTTCTGCAAATTAACGCAATTTATTTACTTATACCAGAAAATACGACGTGGTATCAAATATGTTAGACACGGAAGAATGCGAACCATTTGCAGATATGACTTTGGACAAATATTTTTCGAATATATAAATTTGACTACAGGCGGATTCTCAGAATGGTAATGCATTCTGTAAAAACTGAAACAGAAATTTCACAGACACGCTATTACAGCAAGCGTTATTAAGAAATTGAAAATTACCCTGCTACAAAAGTTCTGGAGAATCGAAATGATCTGTTATTCTGAAATTGAAGGGAATTCATGACATAAATCAATATTCAATGGTATTTTTAGAAAAATATGTTGAAAGTTTTCTGTTCAAGTTACGATATAAGCACATAACAGCTCATCAAAACTTGGACAGATGGGTTGTCGTTTTTCTATTCAGTTTGCGTGCGACGTATTACATCGTTGATATTTCATCTGTGACATAATAGACTGTCAATCTGACCATGAAATCAGATAATATATTGGACACGGGTTAATCATGCAGAATTTCACACGTGTATCTATTAAGATCATAATGTTATAGTGGTATTTATTTTGGTATTGTTACAGAGTGAAATAAGATTCCTCATTCCAGCTTGTAAATACTCTCTAAATAAAAGGAAAAGGTTTGATCTGTAAGATCAGTTTTTTGCATATCATTTTTTTTTCTTTGCAAAATAAGGGCAAAGTAAACTAACAAAAGTGATAGGTTAAATATAAAAGAGCCGTAACAGCGTGCGCTACGTCACGATAATAACTTTATTTTTTGCTTATAGCGGTATTGTCTGACCATGTCTACACTTTGAGTTTACCTTCTTGTGGTAGTTTGCTGTTGTATAATACACGATTTTCAACCAAAAAGAAATTTCAGTTGTCGTCAGGAGTAGAACTATATTTTTTTTTCAAATTGATAATATATCAAAATTATATACTTTTATATGTCATAGTACTTTGTTTCTGAATCTCCTAAAGCCATGTGCAGTGTTGTTTTCACCAAAAGGTATTAGAAATAATATTTTATCATGTTAAGCCCAATTACTTTCATTAATGAATTGTTTTTAATAATTCTATTACTTTTGAGCAAAACAACATTATGTCATCACAGGAAGTGGGAAATCAGATATTTGTTTAGAAATTATGTCCATTATTCTATTAATTTTCCTTTTAAAACCAAGAATATTAATAATACAAATTATTACATCTTCTAGCTAAGAGAAGATTTCATATTCATATTAGTATTGACTTGGGATGGGTAATAGAGATAGGATCTTTTATAGGATTAAACGTTCCTTTTGCTGAATTTATCGATGTGTAAACCAGATGTAAGCCGCAGGCTCACAAACAGAATAAAAGTCCGAAGGACTTTTATGTTAAGTTTGTAAGCAGACGGTCCAGTTTACATATCGATACATTCAGAAAAAAAATGTTTAAGCGTTATATTTCCAATCACATAAATTTCGTTGATGATTTAGTTTTCGTGTTCATGTTTGTGTTTGTAATTACGTAAGGGGCGTGTACATTTCACTTTAGAAACGTACATGTTACACATGAATACTATTGAAATTAACAACGGAATAAAATAAAATGGGCAATATCTGATGTATGATTAAAATCAACACAATATTTCAATGCAAATAAAAAAAAATAGTGCATTTTGGATTCCGAGATATTGTGATGTTTGCTATTTTGCTCACAAGGAAACTGAGAAAAAAAGTTTATACCACGCTTCCCAGAAATAAAAAAAAAAATATGAAATAAACCAATCAATATCGAGTAAACTGCAATATGCAAATAAGATTAGAATTATTCTGAAATATTCATTAATCGAATTTTATCCCCGTGAAACTTCAAATCTGAATGCGCTACTGGTAGTACATCATTTAACTCAGAAAATGTTAACCTGTTTTGAGCAAGAACGATGATTAAGTTTTTTGAGTTCTATTAATCTTATCATTATTATTTTCAATTGCTTACGTTTAGTTTATTCAATAGATGAAGAAAAAGCCATAGTTACAACTAAAATTTAAAAGTATTTTTATATTTTTGATATTGTAGAATATTTGGAGGATACAGATCGTGTATTCAGAAAGATTATGCCTACCTTGTGGAAAACTGTCCCTCTGAGCTTGTTGAAATTGCAGATATTGTGTCACGACTTTTTTCTAACATATGTAATAATTACAAAGCAGGTATGATGTATTTTCCTTTACATTACCGGAAAGTTTGGATAATTTGAAAGGTTCTTGTGTACATTTGTATATAGCATGTGCGAATTTTTATAAGTTGATACGCATAATAATTTTATTACTTTTTTCCAGTTGGGCATTACTAATCGGCTGATAACCAGTTGATGGACAAAATCAATAATTTTATGAGGGTTTCTACATTTATAGTTTAATACATTTAGTAAAAATTTGGTCCGCGTTCCGCAAAACGGTCTCTTTATAAACTTTGATTTTGTTTAGAACATCTCAATTTGTATGTATTTTATTTCTTTCAAATATATTTAAAAGCATTTGCACTATATAGTTTCACTTAAACTAGTTAAACACTGATTAAACGAAATTATTTTTATTTGAAAATGTTTTTTCGTTACCAGTCCAAAATTATTTTCTATTGAACGAACCAGTTTTTATAATGAAATTAAACTAATCAACGAAATTAAAGAGAAAACAACTGCGCTCAAGGAAAATTGAAAATGGCTTAAAACCCACAAATAATCCTTCTTACACATAAATTCTTTATGTATCTTCAACTTTAAGAAGTGAGAAATACAAATACATACAGCAGAGAAGAAAATGAATACGTTTTTACGTGCACAGTAGAGCTCAACTGCCGTCTAAAAATTTAATATACACATTGTGGTCTGACTTTTCCTGAATGTTGCTTATCTTACTTAGACTGCAAGATGAACAACAACAATTTTTCCCTGTAATCTCGATTATTTTCATTGTATAACGTAAGCTTGGGTGTAATCTCCATGTAATCCAGGTCCTTTTTAATTCTATGTACTTTATTTCGTATTTTAAGATGTGACAGGCATAATCCCGTGTTTCAACGATAATAAAGCTGTACAGACTGGACTCCTTGATTGCGGAAAGAAAATTATCGAAAACATTCAAAGTGAAGGCTTTTCCGCAGATTGCAGGTAAATAAAAAATTCTTCTTAATGTAATTCAATACTGCAATATTTCACTGTGATATTCAGATTTTGAAAAGTAAGTGCAAATTGTATTTCATTGCAGTACTTTTCAACATTGAATGAAACTGTATATTAACTGAAAATGCATTGCCTATTTTCTTTTATATCACGAAATCTAACCTCATTAAAAGGACTTTTTTCTGTGAAGTTTGAGGATCCCGGGAGGTAACAGAACTCAAATCGTATTTTCAAGTTCCGAATATGACTGCTGTAGTCCTGCATGTACTAGTATTTTGCGTTTATAAAACAAGATTTTGCTTATATCATTTCATGACTTAAACCTTTTATAAAATGAATACACAAACCATAGAAATAAGTAATAGTTCCCTCCAAGGAGCTGAATTATTGTAAGATTACTGGTGTGTTCATTATTTGTAATTTTGCGTATCATTTTGACTGTACAGATTTGTGGATACTCGGCTTTCTAGACAAACATGCATCCGAACAAAATTAAACAATGCATGGCATTATGAAGTTCTGCAACTTTTTCTGAAATATGAACTCAGCTTAAAAAATTTCTTAAATCTCTCATTCTAATGTTTATGTTACAGTTTTATTGATGACGTTGGAGAATGCTACAAAGTGTTCGATTCATGCGCACCACAACATGCTGCAAGACTTCGACAGTCTAATACAGAAATGAAAGCTGACGTTTGCTACATCATACAGCTTGTCATGGCGGATCATCGTTCAGATTAAACATCAATAACCGAATAAAAAGGACGAATCCATGTCAGAAAACTTTAAGTTTGAAGAGATTTTGGTAGTCACACAGCTGATCATGGCAGAACTAGACTTCAATAACCAAATAAAATGTATGAATCAATCTACATTTTTTTCTGATTTGTTTGTTTGAATGATATTTTCCAATCACTTTTACAAATATTTCAGTTACATCTTGGTAACTGTAACTTTTTGTTTCCTTTTTGTACATAGAAAACAGAAAACAATGAGAAATGATCCACGCCAATTTCATCAGCAACTGGTGAAACAACTGAGTGTGCAAAATTATTTCTTTGCTTGTGCAGTTATGTTGTTATGTTTAATACAGTATTTTACAAACTTTGCATGCTCAGATTTTTTCTCAGGTGAAAAATAAATATTAATAAACCTCATTCCTTATATGGTACATGTAGTGATCTTTACGTGTGGAAGCGACAGATGAAACGTTCCAAAACCTTAAAAAATTGAGAATGGCATCAAATTAAAAAGACCGTTTATTGGAATTTTTACAGTTCCTTTCTACAACTGTATCTATATCATATACAACAAGTGGTCTATACGAGTCGAGAGAATGGCATAGTGTTCATGTATATTGGCCTATTGCTTTTGTTAAAAGCACACTTTTCCCATAGAAAAAAAACATGAAATATATCAATTTATTCTATTAATTTATATTTTCATTCGTATCCATTTTAAATAATCTTTCATATAAGTTATAAAAGGAACGGTAACTTTGCTTTACATTTGCATATGATAAAAAGATCTAAAGATTCAATTGAAAGAAAAAATGTTTATTCGGAGGTTCCTATTTTCCTTCAAGGTTATTCTCGATGAAAAAGTAAGAATACCATGTTCATTTCAAGGTAAACACACGGATGTTTGTACAAGTGTTAAGGTTTTTCAGATATGGAAAACGTGTGTTGTATTCAATATGTTCTTGGTATGCACAAAAAAATATCAGAAAAAAATCAGAAGCATAATAAAATTTGGTATCTTATAGCTATATCGTTGCATTGAATTTTCAAGAAATTATTCGACCAGTCACATAACGCTTTCCAAAGAAAAAAAAAGAAGAAAAAATAAAAAAAAAGAAAAAAGAAAAAAAGAGAGCTCCACCTACTGTTAGCTGAAATTGCTACAAGAGGTAGCAGTTTTTATGTACTTTATGTTCTGTCAATCCACAAAATAGAAACAAATTCTTCAAATGTATAATTTATAACTGAGCGATTTAAAATAATAATGGCAGACAGAACGTAAAACAACTCCAAAACAATGATAACCTTCGTAATAACGATAATAATTATCACTATACTTTCACGGTCGCTGTCTCAAAAATGTAAGCAAAATCAGAGTCCGTCTGTCGTCGTTAACTTTTCACATGTTAATTTTCTCCCCCAAAACCACTAGGCCAATAGAACTGAAACTCTGTAGCAATAATGTATGAAAGGTCTTCGAAAAAAGGTTTTTATTCATTTTGTGCTGATCAGATATATCTAGTATTTCCGATTGGCTGACGTTTTCTGAAACCATTAGGCAGAATGAATTGAAACTTAATCTGTAGATGACCCTCTGTAAAATTTCCTCATATCGTGCCGATCGGACTTTCAATATGGCCGTTACAGAGGAAAGCAATTTCTGACTCACTGATATTTCATATATCTCCTGTCTAAAACTATATGGCCAATTGAACTGAAACAACACAAATATTCTTTGGATGTTCTTTTAAGACATTTCCCCATTTCGTACCAATCGGATATTCGACATGGCTACCACAGTGATTTTTTTTCTAATTAGCTGAAATTTTCAAAACGCCTCTTGTCGGAACCACTGAGCAAATTGAACTGAAACTTCATAGAATGATCTACAGGGTAAAACCGTGTAAAACAGTTTTTGGTTGGCTCAAATTTCAAAACCATTACAGACATGATACTTGAATATGGTCTTCTAAGACTTCCCTCTTTTCAAGCTGATTGAATATTCAGTATTGCCCAATAAGGCAAATATAAAAGGTAGTATACCAAAATTAGTCCGTACTCATGAGTCCAAAGAAAATGACAAAATCTAAATGTACAAATAGCTTGAACCGCATGAAATCCAGAATGAAGTGAGATTAGGTATGTTAACAGTCTAGGGTAAGCATCTCCTGCTGTTCATGCATCACCTGTCATGCAACCCGAAAACTCATGCCCGGTAGCAAAGGCCACAAAAAGTTTCACGACACATGCGATAGTAAATATAAATGAACACATGTTGGATCTACGATGACGAAAAAACATCCGCAGTGAACTAAGACACTGAAATATTATACCAGTCGACCAACTCGTGATGGCTACCATAAAACTTACGAAGCGAAGATTTCAACCTTTCTTCCTATCGTGGATTGAGTAGTTTTGGGTTAAAAGTATACCACTATCAGAGAAATCCTTGTAGTAGAACAGGAAATGGCATAGCGTATCAGCTGAGAAAGGTAAACACCATAATTCAAGGAAGGGGGTATATTAATACTCAGGAATGAATGGTTGATTGAATGGGTTGTTTCCCCCATTTTTAGAAATTACGCAAGTAGATAATTGGAGTTGTGGACGAGTAACTAGAAAAACTTTTGTGACATAAATTATTTTTTGAAAACCATTGTTTAACAGTTATTACGTCAGCTCCACTTTTATGACAATTTTCCCTTCATGATAAGATAAAAATTCCGTCAAAAAGGGAGAAATAATGTCCTTATCTATTTCAAATAATAACGTACTATTAAAAAAAGACCACTGCAAAATGGATCAAAAACTTTTCATCATAACTACCGTAGATAATTTAACATTTTAGGGTTGTTACATAATTATATAAAAATAATTTTACATTAATCATTAAAATTATTTAAAATTTTCTGAAATACAGATAATATATGTATAAAACTAAATAACGACTTGTATCAGATTGAAACAAACACGAACGTTAAAAGGTTATCACAATCAAAAAGATTTAAAAGTTATTATTATACATATACCTACATCTAAATACAATTTGTGTAATTTGTCAAATTATTTACATCCGCAGTGCACGAGGCAAATAAGGAATAATCGACAGAAATGATAGCAGGATTTTGAACATTATACTGTTATAAATTTATCATGATTATGTAAAATAAAACAAAATAAGGTTTATATGGTATTTATACTTTAAGATCTTTCACACTTAAATTTAACCATGTGAATATAATTAATGTTCTTGCACATAATGATATTGAATATGAAATAGGCAAGTTCTTACAAAC